>JAHQZX020000497.1:0-11002 GCA_019804575.2 Pseudotulostoma volvatum
GAGATGCCTCAGTTAACACCTGCAGGCAGGAGGGTTGAGGCTCCAACCCATTTCGGGTGCTAATCCTGTAATTAATTCATATTTACTATCTACACTATGAATTACTTTAAATAATAGTCATTATTATAACCATTTTAGCTGTGCTCTGGAATTTTGGTGGGTGGTCCGTTGAGGGGTGGTCCGTTGAGCAGCGTGTCCCGTTGGGCGGTGAATACTTCACATATTTCCTTTCAGGGAGACGGTATTTCTAAATTGAGTCTAGCGCCTTGGCGGAGTGTCATGCAAATATCCAAACTTATTTTTGAGTTATGTAAGGCAGCGGCTATGTTTCTTATAATCGTTTTTAATACATACATAGCACTTAGCCGGTACCGATCGCAGAATATCCTTACCTGTAAGTGCGTCAATGATATTTCTAACTCACTGCTTTTCCGATGCCAAGGTAGTTGTAATGCACCCCCGCTAGGCCTGTATACAGGTTGCACCACCCGACCAAAAGGTCACAGAAGCGTTGAGTGTATACTCAACATTACGGCCTAGTCCATTATATAGCTATGTGCATTACAGTAGTATAAATATTTACCGGTTTCAATAGAAATACTTGGCAGCTACCCGGCATGGTGGCAACACTAATCATTAGGGGGGGGTTTAATTACTTTAATGTAGACTTAGCTGCGAACCCATAAATACTTCTTTATGTGGAGCCAGCATCAACCTAGGAGGGCGGCAGCTGCCACGGCCACTAGGCCTGATAGAAGGCCTTCGAAACCAGGCGAGGGAGGTCACGAGGGATCCTGCTAGGGTTTACGAGGCCGAAGCGGAGCAGTGTGACGACGACGGACAGCCGAAAACCAAGGAAGCCGAGAATCGGTAGGTGCGGAAGCACTGGTGGACGTCTGGCGGAGGGCAAGGAGCAGTGGGAGCGCCCTTCTGAGGGGAAGCAGACCCCAGTGTGCCGGACCTCGTGGAGAACCCAGGTGCCGCGGCTACGCGGGAACCCGAATGGGCCCGAGAGTACAATGGCCACTCTCCTTAGGACGGACGCCATTGGCCTCAACGACTTCCTGCACCGAGTTGGGGTACCAGAGGTGGAGGTGAGATACCCATACGGATGGGAGAGACAGACGCCCAAGCATGTGGTCATGTTCTGTCCTAACCTCGCTGGCCGAGACCGCATGCTGGCTGATGCTGGCACTATAGACTACGACAAGGTGCTCAGCACAGGAAGAGGGCTAAAGGCAGTTACATCGTGGCTTATCCGCCAGGGGGTCCTCCCTCAATTCAAGCGCGCCAAGGAGATGACTGGGGAGGACCGGAGTGGGTGGTGACCGCTTGAGTCGCTGGAATATAGGGGGGGAACTGGGGGTTAGACGGCTTCTCCCATAGCTATGGACACAGTGATCACCAAGGATATGCGATGTCAGGGGGAGTATAAGGAGACCTAGGTTTTCCCGCGCGAGACGTGGGTTTTGTCCTAACTAAGAGAGTGCGCTGCCTGCATGGGCCCAAAGGGGATCCGAATCAGGCGTAAAATAGATTTAATAATAAATATTTCTTTTCACGTACAACAGCCAAACTCTTTCGAATATACCTCGATACATCAACAATTTATCTAGTGGGAATATATACATTAATACTTAGAGTTTTCGATTCAAATACATACAGAAAGCGCTTGGTACTCTGCTAGGAGCAAAATATTAATAGAAAAAAGGGCAGAAGATAGTAAAGTAAGGCATTCGCTTAGAATCAGGTTATGAACGTGGTAGGCCCCAATTTTCGGGCAGGTCTCCTCTTCATGTGGTAAAGATAAGAAGCTCTGGAATAGACCGGGACCTGAAAAGCTTCTTCATACTACCATCTAAGAGCGAAGAATTATAGAAGGACAAGGTAATCACTAAAGCTCTCTGTTGCATTGTGTACAAAGCCTTTGAATCTACGTCAAGTCGTTGTGATTGAAATTTATATGCTAAAAATGGCTGGCCGAGGAGATCGTCAGCACTAGACAAGATTAGGTAGAATTTTAGCCCCTTTCAGCCGAGAATTTTCTGGCACCCGGCGCTAGTTGTGAGCACCGACCACAACCCAGAACTCTATATCTAACCAGTGTTCTCAGTTAGTTTAGTTGCTGTTAACTATAGTTTCTTATCACCATGATGGACATTCAAATCCAATACCAAAGTGCACCCGAAAAGGCCACCATTTTCGAAGCTACGCAACGCCACACCGCCACCTGAAAAAGAAAATCAGAGACTGCAACTCTATAGATAATTGGTTTAAGAAAGTTACAGAAAGATATATTACAATCATAGGGGGGGGGGTTCGTTTGAAAAAAGTGCATTTTTTCAAACATGTTCCCTCGCGGGCGCTTTACCGTTTCAAGGAGGCGGTCAGAAGGCGGTATACATTCTGCTGATGTAAAAAAATGGACATATCACAGCCCCTTAATACAAGCCACTCCGTTTTTATTAATTACATACACCAACAATACCTCATCATCCGCTTGGCACTTATCATAATTGTTGCAGATTTGTTTCTGCATATCCTTTTTTGCCGGCAAGAGCCACATCTTCTGCCTATAATACATTCTTCGCATTGTTGTCTCTCCCGGCATTCCTCGCAACGTGGCTTAGGGCATTCAAGGTGAAATTCGTTCTCAATTTTCGTTCCTCTAATAACTTGCCTTTTAAATGCCTTTAGAAATTTACAATTACCCGTTACCAGGTCCACCTCGTCGTTATACATTTGCTGCACAACAACTTCGTCCCCATTGATATACCATCCGTGTCTAAGTAGAGGTGGTATAGTGGTCACGCTAGCGTAAAATACCCTAGTTACATTACTAACATTACATGTAATTATGTGTATGATATGGATTACTAATCAAAAAAGAATGTCGCCATCCTCCGTTTTTGAGTGTCCGCCGCCATAGTTAGGCTAGAACCCGACCTAGTCAACTAAAAGTAGCGAACTAAGTAGCACACAGGATCCTGGTTCCTGGATACCCCTAATAACCTTTTGTAGAACTCCTCTTCGCTGCGGCGTACTAAGGTATACGTGGCTACATTGTGGAGTTTCCAAGGAGACCTTGTTTGCGCTAGATCGCTCGTTCTCTTTGTCAGGATCATAAATAGATAAGACTCTCTCAGTAAGTAAGGTATTAGATAATTTAGATTACACTTTAGCTACACGGCTGTCCTACGACTAAGAACATGCTTTTAATCCTAAAACACATAAAAGCCATATTATAGTAAAAAGTCCTGTCAATAAACTTCCTTAGTTCGATATTTCCTTGTTTAGTTAGGTTAACGAGGGGGCCCGTGTGTCCAGTGCACTAATGTAGTTCCCATGGAACGCTGACCTCTTTTTTAGTCCTAGTGCTTCCGGTGCTCAAAGGCCCTCGAGTCTGCCCAAAGAAGACTTTCGCTGCAAGATTTATCACGTGTCCAAGACAACGGAGACGATGATACTCGACTGTATCACTGATATTAAGGGGATTCCAGCGACACATGACATGTGTCATTTGAGCTTGCGTTGTCAAGGACAAGCCACCCAATTTGGCTGCCGGATAGTTCATATTGACGGATTACTCGAATGAGAGCTCATAAAATGGCCTACAACACCGACAAAGGCCATGTCATTTGGCGACGTCAATAGATCAAATCAAAGGAGAGATGGATTCAACTCTTGCTACTGTGAAGTCGTTTCTTGATATCCTCCCGACACCGTTTGAATTGGGTCAGAATCCAAGCTTTAAATGTGTTTCCAGCTCTTAGGATCCATTTCTCAAGGATGAGACTTAAAACAGCGAGAAAGCAATCATTTTCGACCTGGGAGAAGGTTATGTGGATAACCACAACCCATTCAATCAACCAGAGCTTAAGAAGCTCCCAGTTGAAGAGGCTTGAAATGACTGAGCCAACGTTGTCATCAGCCGGCGTAAGTTGAAAATGAACTCCACCTGTAGGACCGCCCTGGGTGGGGTTGTGTGCATCTTTGAGATGTTTTATAATGGTTCTGTTGGAATACTATGTTTAATATGCGGACTTGTTGAACTTGTTGGTCTTCCAACAGGGCTCACACATTCAACGCTTGTGCCCGGCTTCAGATATCTCCTCCTCATGATTCCAATACCAGACACTCGGAGGCCAGTCCTTTCGCTTCACCGGCCGCATGTTCCCACGTCTGTATGTCTTACTACCATGATATATAAATTGCTCATTATCGTCTAGTAGCTCTATTGGGGACTGTGCGTCGCCGGTGCCTAGGGAAATGTCGGCGACATCAACAAAGAGAGAAGATCTCGCATCGGCTTCGGTCTCTAAAGCCATAGCAATGACACTGTATCAATGAATGTGGCCCTGGGAGCAAGTCAGATGTGTAAGCATTTATTCTAGCATCGAGAAATCTTGTTGATCAATTGACTTGGACTAACCTATAAGTTCCATCAAGTCTGGTGAGGGCCTAGAGCCTACAAGGAACGAAGCTTGTAAATGAATATGAACGTGAATATTCTAGGGATGGACTAATATGGCAGAATCAAAAGAAAGAGAGAGGGAAACAGCCTGTAGGACCTATAGTCTTAATTCTACCGACTCCTACATGATATATATACATAGCAGGGCGAATCTCTGAGAAAACAGATGAGATTAAAAGTTTATGTCTGTAAGTCAAATCTCATCCTAATAGCGTCCGATTTGGACCTCCGACTCTACTAGTAATTCCGAAGTTGATACGTCGGGTAGCCTATATGTATGCATTGACTACATTTGTGTATGCATTAGCTAAAGCCTGGAGCCTTCAACTCTTCAGACAGTTGGACTCTTGACACGTAACATAGCTAGGTAACCTATAGCCAGGCAATATGTTGGGATTACGCCTCAATGTAGCCCACTTGATTATCGAAATTGACTCTATGATGACCAATCGGAGTCTATCAACACGTTGATTTTGTATACATGAATGAATAGAGCATTCTGTAGCTTGGAGGCTCTTGACTCATATCTTCTAGTCCTTGTTAACCCACGAGATCCGTACTATGTGAAGTCTTCATCTTGGGCTGTTGACATCTTACTAGAATAATAACAAACTAGTAATTCCGAAGCATGCGTTGGTTATATTTGCGTATGCATTGGCTAAAGCCTAGGTGGAGTCTTCAACTTAGACGGTTAGACTCTTGAAGCGTAACTTAGTTGCATAATCTATAGCCAGGTAACATGCTGAGATTATACCTCAACGTAACCCACTTAATTATTGAAATTGACTCTAGAATATTAATATGATGTCTGATCGGGAATCTATGAATATGGTGATTTTATATAGATGGATAGAGCATTCTGTAGCTTGGAGACTCTGGACTCCCACTAGATTCATATGGAGTCTTCATCTTGGGCTCTTGACACCTTACTATGATAATATCAGCCCTATGCTAGTTGACTCATTCAGTAAAGCGTATACTCGTCCGTACTGTGCTAAGAGGTTGACTAACTTAGCTATCTTAGACTAGTCAATGGTTGACTACACTAACTTTATCATAGCCCAATTTGATTTGCTTAGTTAATCATCAACCAATTCACTATGGTTGGTTAGTTAAATGTGTCCATTTTCTACGAATCTCTGGCTTTTTTTATGGGCCTATTTCTCCGCCTTACAGGATAAATTCTCCCATTCTGTTGTAAATCTTGTGATATCCCAAGCCCAAAGCATAAGTAATGAATGCATTATACCGAGCTAAAGGATGATCGTACAAGAAAAGGACTTCAGAAGGAGATAAACGAGGGGTGAATGCGACAGCTGTGAGTCAGATGACGAGCACTAAGCCTGGTCCCTTACGTCTGCTGCCTTTACTTCGTTCTCTGACAAATTCAAAGGTTTGATATTGGATTTTATGTTTTAGGTTGGAGAAATTGTACAGTGCGAAAATAGTGGGTTCTCTACCAAAGCCCACATGTGGGCAGGTAGCTGTACATAGGTAGAGTTCCGGCACCATATCATAGGTAGAACATTGGATACACCAGACGTTATGCTACAGGTACAGTAATGGCAGAAGTATATGTAGTCCTTTAATCCCTTTCCAACAATATGGTCCCTCTTCAACCCACTGATGGACAACGAGGATTCGTCACTCATTCCTATCTGCACTATTGAAGCTGCTTGCTATGTATAGATGGGGAATCCGAGTAGCAGCCCCGCGATCTATCGCCCTCATTATATATAGCAGGATGACTCCAAAGTTCGAACAGGCTTTCCTCGGGCGGTCCGGATATGGGCTAGATTTCGCCCTTTGAAACTTCGGAGTTCCTTATTCCGCAGGCCACTTGGTATAAACTAATGAACTTCTCTGCAGTCGCAGACCCGCGCAGGATCTTATTGAATAATTGTATTGTATTAGCATATTAACCACAGTTGTAGAAGCGATGGCACTAATCTATAGTGTTAAATTCCGAGCTGTGACACCTTCCCGCCTTCAGTTTCTTTGCCACTCTTCGTACCTTACCCACCAGTATTTCCTCCATTTCTTCGTAGTTGAAGTTATGGGTTGATTGGCGGATTGTCCGGATTCACTGACAATTTCCCCGCCAAATGAATCATCTTGTGTTAGGTGATACTGGTAAAATGGTATCTTTCACAGCTCGATCGATTGGTTGCTGTTAGTGTTAACGTTGATGTCGTATTGTTATAATAGCCGAACTCTGAGGCCATCTTTCCCGGGATAATGGAGTAATAAGGTTAGCTCTTCTAGTTTTTGAAAGCTTCCAGCACCCCTTAGTTTCTTTCGGAAGAGCTCCAACTCCTGCTTGGAGAGGATAAGGCTAGCTTTCGCATATGTACTAGACCTCGGACCGCATTGCAACGGCAAGTCTCCTAGAAGAGTCGAGGGGGCAAGTGATCGGACGGAGCAGCCGATCATGAAGCTTAACTCGATGGCTATTCTCGACAAAACAAATAGATCTCGAGTAGGTATTATGCTATATTACAACTCAATCTACTGTATAAAGTGCCGGGACTATCAGATAGGGCATTCAAACACTGCATTCGGTACCGTAGTGTCCATTGTGGCCGACTTGGTAGCATTCCGGCTTATAAGTTACTACTCCATCAATCCTTCATAAGTTCGAATTCTGGTTATTTCAATGCAGACACTACCCACTAACCCAATGTTTTAGATAGTAATGTCAGGATCCTGATCTTAGTATATAGGACGCTGACTGAATGACCGGTAGGTCATTCATTGGGCCTTTTTGGTGTTGTGGTGTAGTGGTAAAGTTAGCGGACCGCTTCCTCACTAGTATAATAATTGAAGTTGCGAGAGCTCTTCACCTCTCTGACTTGAAAAGCATCGATATTTACACCGGGAACACGATTTCCACTTAAAGCATGCGATTAGAAAAATAAAGACAAACCGAGTCGTAAACGGTAATAGGACTCGAGTGAGTCAATTCTGGTATTTATATTCATCAACCTGAAAGAAAGAGGAAAAAGGAAAACAAGAAAATAGATTCACAAGGATTGAAGATAGTAGCATTAGTTTCACAAGATTACTAAGATATAAGGATCAGACGTCGTTTGAATCCATATGGGATGATGGATCTATTGAAGTGAAAAGAATTGTCGGTAATGCAAGCCTTGCAAGGTGGGGCACTATGTCGGCCATAAACCATAAGCCACCAACCACATGATACAGACTCTAACCATATCCAGAAGGGCTGTCCGAGGAGAATGGTTGCATGCACTTCCTTGACCTAGTCCTACTTACACTTCTTGACTTCTTGGATCCAGAGTATTCTTCGCACCTCGTTAATGGTTTATCACTTACAATATGTCGGCGCAAGAGTACCCTAGTTGGGAGGCTACGGCGGCAGCGAAGCGATTAAGCACGCTTGCTAAGATTCCCAAAGAATGGATTCTTCCACAAGCTGATCTCGAACGAGCATCGCGGCAGCGAGACCTAACGGATGGATTCATTGAACAATATTTGAGTCCCGAGGAGACGGTTATCATCCGACAGGGCAGTGTCTCGATTCTACGAGATATCAAAGGTGGAAAGTACAGCGCGGTTCAAGTGACGCGAGCATTCTGCAAGACAGCAGCTATCGCTCATCAGGTCGTAAGCGTGTACCTCAACGGGACTTCTGACGAGCGAAAAACCATCAAATCTAATTACCACATTATCTCTTGATATAGAATAATTGTTTACATGAAATATTCTTCGACAAGGCAATGGAGACGGCTAAATTTCTGGACAAATACCTTGCTGATACTGGGATGACCAAGGGCCCGCTTCATGGTCTTCCGATTAGTCTGAAGGATCAATGTCACGTCAAAGGAGTTGATACAAGCATGGGATTCGTTGGCTGGATTGGCACCTATAACGGGAGCCGTGATCCTAATCTAGTGCATAAAGTCGACAGCCAGATGGTGACTGATCTTTACAGACTCGGTGCTGTTCTATACTGCAAGGTGTGTTGAATGAATTGTCGCCAATGATATATCAGCTTTTAACGTTCGATCAAAGACAAGTGTTCCTCAGACCCTGATGGTGAGTGCTAATAATGTCATGTCTTCTCCTTGACTCCGATTTTCTTCGTTCCTTTCTTTCTTTTTTTTCAACATTGTATACTGAAATTGGCTCTATTTAAGTGGGGCGAAACGGTCAACAATATCATTGGCCAAACATTGAACCCTTCCAATCACAATCTCTCCTGTGGTGGCTCGTCTGGAGGTAAAGTGGTGTCTCAGCAGTCATGATTAACTCAGACCTAACCCGGTCGCAGGGGAAGGGGCGCTGCAGGCTTTGCGAGGCAGCTCTATAGGCCTTGGAACAGACATAGGTAGAATTTCCTTTTGGCTTGACACTAGATGGAACTCTGCCAGTTGACATGATGATAATTCAAGGTGGTTCCGTCCGCGTACCTGCCGCCTTCTGTGGAATATTCGGGATTAAACCGTCCCGTTCTCGCTTTTCGTATAGACTTATGGCGAATGTGGTAAGACAAGAATGATTTCAATTTCTACTACTTGAATTTATTACGCCCCAGAAATTCACGATTCCAGAATCCAGGACAAACCACATACGGGTCATCCGTTGGCTTTTTAGGTACAACAATTGATGCTCTGCGCCTAGTGATGGACTCCATTCTTCTAACACAGCCTTGGCTGCGTGATCCAAACGTTGTTCCCATTCCTTGGCGTCAGGACATTGCAGATTCTGTCCTTTCAAGGGCGACAGAGAGTGGTTTCTCGAATGACTCGACCCCGTTGAAGTTTGGAATCTTATGGACAGATAACATTGTCACGCCGCATCCGCCTATCTCGAGAGGGCTTCGCTTGGTCGTAGATGCTGTCCGGGACGCTGGCCACCAGGCAAGTCACCCTTGGGCCAGGTAAAGCCCGGTTCACAACATCTGATGAGTATATGCCTTTTATGCAGATTGTCGAATGGACTCCCCCATCTCACAAGGAAGGTGGAGAAATTCATGTATGTATTTTATTCACCTCTTCTCATCCTAGGTCGCTTGACAGGCTTACGGAACCAGCAATTCTTCATGTTTGCAGATGGCTATCACGATATTCATAAACAGCTTGATCTTTCCGGGGAACCACTCGTCCCGATAGTCCGCGGCTTTCAACTTCGTGACCCCGCATCTCTCCTTAAGTACTATGAGTTTACTGTTCGAGGGAGAGACTATGAGTCTGCCTATTCAGACTATTGGGAGTCCACGGCACAGGTGGACGGTTAGTGGCACACATTTATATATATCTGTATCTGGGAAGTAGCTGCATTTGACAAGGTTTAGGCCAAATTGTTGATGCTGTCATCATGCCTGTGGCTCCCCATGCTGCTGTGATCCCGGGACATTTCTATCATGGAGGTGAGTCCTTAACACATACGTTGCACAAACAATCAACACTGACGGAGAAGACAAAAGGCTATACTGAGTGTATCAGCTTTCTGGATTACAGCTCTATCGTGATTCCAGTTACCAGAGCGAACAAGCTCTTAGATAAACCTGACGGCGATTTCAACCCTCTGAGCAATCTTGATGCAAAGAATTGGGAGGCTTGTAAGTTTGGGGGAATCCCGCATCTTTTACCACGCTTTGAATTGTATTTGACTATGGCGAGTTCGTAGACGATTCCGGAATTTATGATGGCGCTCCTGTTGGAATTCAGATCGTGGCTAGAAGGTATGAAGAGGAAAAAATCTGGGCTATTGGCAAGATAGTTCACTCCATTTTGCAGGAGGCAGGCGTACACGGGGACAAATAATCATATCGGTTTCCCTACACAATCGTGCCCCAGATTCGTCAGCTCTCAACTTCTAATCATTAGTACTAAACAATAAATATTGTAACGACCCATCCCCGAAGTATAAGCATTGTATTGATGATACTAGCTACATGGCGGCCTATACTAGGATCCAAAGGTAGAGAAAAGAAGAAAAGAGAAAGAACAGAACATGATATGGAAGAAAGGACAGGTATCTGTGGGTCATGTGACCCGTACCCAGTACCCGAGCCTAGTCCCTCACAAATATAGCAAAGCAAACAATATAATTAATGATGCCAGAATGGAGACAGGAATAAAGATCGATAGTTTATTCATTACCAATTCGACTAGGAGATATTGAAAAGAATGAAGGCGACGGCTAACCTGGTGTGCGAAAAGCCTTGAGAGAGCTTTTCTTTTTACTATAAGACTCACATTGGAAGGTTTAGTCCTGCGAAAATCGCCAAAGAAGTCGTATTACACCTATCAAAGCTTAAGAACAAGAACATGGGCTTTGAGAAGTCTGGAAACAGAAATAATATTACCAGTACTTACGAACCTTTACCAAGCAGCGGGCTTACAGTTCGGCGTGGTCAGGTGAAAACTCGGCGTGGTCTCGGACTTGCCAAGCTTTTTTGCTCGGCATGGTCAGAAGTTTCTTCTCCGTTGTCCTGACCACGATGAGCTTTTTCTAACCACGCCATGGTCAGAAATAAAAAGTTCTGACCACGCTCAA
>JAHQZX020000498.1:0-10930 GCA_019804575.2 Pseudotulostoma volvatum
CTCCCCCCTTGCGATTTTTGAATATATCTTTCTGTAACTTTATTCTTAAACCAATTATCTATAGAGTTACAGTCTCTAATTCTGTTTTTCATGTGGTGGTGTGGTGTTGCGTAGCTTTGAAAATGGTGGCATTTTTGGTTGCACTTTTGTATTGGATTTGAATGTCCGCCACCATAGCTCTACGGTTTCGCGCTCTCGTCGGTACCGATAGTCAAGTATATGTAGCTGGTACCGATTAGCTGCGCGGTGTATTGTATACTTATATACAACTTGCTAACAAAGCTGTTATAAGTTGGCACTTACTATTAATTTCGTAGCAGCGTAGTGTGTGCTTATTTACTCTCTTGCTTATGTATAGCGCACCCACTACGCGGTGCTAAGTAAGCTACCAGCGATACTATTAGTACATTACAATTTGTATGCTATGTAACCGATGTTTTATTCTTAGTGCGTACTAATGGCCGGTATTATACCCCATAGTGTGGTCCTAAACGGTACCGATTACTAAATCGTACTATTAAGGCACCGATAACCAGGCTGGCTAAGCACATTACCCTCGATAGCATAACCGCAGCTGATGCGCTTTTGGAGTGGCACCAAAAGTATTCGATGTGATTCAACCCACAATGAAACATTGGATAGAAGAGGATGCAGTGACGATAAGGCTTTCCCCCAAGCACCTCAATTTCACCCTTCTGTGACAAAAAATGAGGCTTCAAGGAAAGAAGGTGATGAGTGCAGCAATCTAGGAGTGGAATAGAATTAATAAAAGGTGCATTAGGAAGATGGTAAAAAAAAGATATACTTACCACTTGAACCGCACTTCGTCGCATTTCTCGCTGCCTTTTTTCTACCTCCCCTCGCAATATGCGCAGGATTTCTCTTGAACATATTGGTAGGAATCTTTCCAACGAACACAATTGTTGCAGATCTGTTCCTGTGTGTAGTTGCCACTGTGGTTCCTTTTTTGTCGGCAAGAATCACGCCTTCTGCCCTTAATACATCCTTTGCATTATTGTCTCTCTCGGCGTTCCTCGCAATGTCACTTAGGGCATTCAAGGTGAAATTCCTTCTCACTTGGCCACAATTTTTGTTCCTCCAATAACCATACCCTTGGGGATTTTATTACAATTATTCACTACCGGGTCCACCCCGTTGTTATACATTTGCTACACAACAACTTTGATATACCATTCCGTCTCTCTAAAGGTGGTATAGTGGTCACGCTAGCATAAAATATCCTTGTTGTATTATTACCATTACATATAATTACGGTGTATGATACAGATTACTAATCAAAAATGAATGTCCCATAGTAACATTCCAGTGCGCCTCAGGAGCTTAGCCCTACCCAGCCACACAAAACTAAAAATCACTAGGGTCGCCTCGGAATGGTTTAGTGTGTGGCTGGGGGTGGGCGATCTGGGAGGAATTGATCGGGACACTATTTTGAGGGCTTGAGGCCGCAAAATTACTATAGAGCAGTCATTAATAATATTGATAGATTCACAATCTCTAGATACAATCTTATAAGCTCGAAAACTGCATGCTCCTTCTCTTTAACTCCAATCATCAAATCCCATCGTGGGATCAGTTACACGCGGAGCGCTGTGTTTTCTCCTGGCGGCGAACAGTATCGGCTCCGAGTAGTGCATCTTCTACATAATCCCTTTATGGGTCCATGTTGCTTCGATACGGTCAAAGAGCTGCATAATATCGAAAGTACCCTCACGGATCTTATCAGAGTCGAACAATATTGTGATGGTGGAAGTCTAGCACTCGCAGGTTGGCGAGATCATGTACCGACCAGCCGAACATCATCGTTCTCCGACACTAAACGGTTCCTACGAAAGGAGCTCGTAATTCCTACGGAACCGCTTTAAAGCGGCTACCCATGTGGATTACGTACCATGACAGCATCATGGTTTTGCTGCGGTGGGGGCTTCAGCAACTGGGGGAGTTCCGAGGTCACTGGTTGCGTTCTCAATAGCTTGCTTCCTTAGTGAGCCTAGCTGAACTAAATAGCGCAATGTAAGAAATTCCTACACCATAGTCCATCATAGCTGGCCCCTAGAACCCTTTAGGCCGACACACGATGCGTTTTACCACATTGAACTTCCATCCAACTGAATATGGACTCCAAATAGCCTAAAACAGTAGTGATAAGACCCAATCATTGAAACGTGAAACGAATTCATTGAAACGAGGGCGCCATTTCGTTTTCACTTGACCGTAAGTGTACGACTTAATTAGTAGTGCTTGTGAACAATATTGGATGCCATGCAAAACGGTGTACCACCGTCAAGTTCAGTATATATTTACATGTAGCCTTCTCCGCAGCTGCTCATGCCCCCCCGGGTGTAGACTAATACTCATCTAGGGTTGCTTACAAGATATTTCCATGCATGTTATTAGGTACTTAGGTACCTACGTACTAGACCCCCCCCTATGTCAACACGATAGTAATAAAGTATGAGTTGATTGATTGTTCGATCCGCACTCAAATTAGTGCTAGCAACATAGGTTAACCTGTAGAGTTATGCTGCATTTATCTAACAATTACATAATTGTTCTGAAATGGCTAGGTTCATGCACGTGGAATTCTTCACTTCTAGTCTCTAGTTTAGTAGAGGGTCCGTATAGCATGTAGCACCAGGACTATGTATGTATATAGAAGTATAGCACCGTGCAGTAATAATAATACAACGTAGGTATATACATACTAATAATATACGGTATTTAATAACCCAGATTCAATTCACACTGACTAAAACAAAACCCAACACCGTGAGCTCCAATCTACCTAGGCCAACTTTCTCGCTAATCAGATCCTTACTCAATCACCACAGCGCTGCTCCTACATAGGTAGGAATTACTCGCCTGAGAGCTTCCCTCTCCCAATTTCCCCTAGGGACTCAATTCGTCAGGTCTTTCAGGAGCTGGGCGGGCGGAAGTCTGTTTTTGCTTTCCTCTACGAAATTCCGTTTTTAAACATATTGACTTACAGGAATATTGAGATATTACTCCATTCCAATCTTTCTTTTCAATTTCAGGACTTGTTGCGGCATACCTATATCGAATAGGTCACAGTTAATATCTTCAAAGAGCAGCAAGTAAAGAATGGCCTAATCAAAGACGGAGCGAGTAGAGAAGAGGAAGAGGGACTTGCCCACATACAAGGCAGAAAATGCGCCCGCCTTGCCGTCCAATCGTCAACATGGAGTTGGTTAACAATTTTCCCATCAAGCCAGGACAAGCCTCCTTCAGCTGTTGCTGCGTAGCGTTCATCTAGAGATCTCATCAAATCCTTTCTTTCGCTTTTCCTATTTTAAAACTATAACATTCATGGTAGAAAATGGACTTGAAAAAATAAATATCATAACATCACTGTCAAGAGAATACTTGTAACTTACCGTTCTAGGATGCACAGCAATCGCATAAATGTTATCGTGATTCGGCTTTACGACACCCTCAAACAAGCCATACTTGACCCCCAAAGTCGTGGCAAGCTTCGACCGCGCATAGGGCTGTGTGGGCTCAGGGTCCGGGTCATTGATATTATCAATATTGTTGAACTTCGTCTCCGAAGGCGCAAGGCGGGACAGCCCCTGAGGCCTCCATGATGATCCTTAGGGCGAGCGTTGAGGGCATCTTGGAAGTCTTCCTCATGAGAGGGTATAGTAGATTGACCGCGTAGAGCTGCCCAAGCCAGTTCATGCCAAAGTGCTGATCGATGCCGTCGTAATCAAGGGCGAACCTGTTGGCATTGATCCCGGTGAACAGAATCAACTAATAATTCATTACATATTTATTAGAAAGCAAAAAGGAAAAAAGATGCATCGACATGACGTTGCTAAGCAAGTAGGGTTATACAGTACATTAGCAGAATCTCCTACGATTATCGGGATGAGGATTAACATACACGGAAGGGAAGCTCACCCTATACTAAGCGCACCTCCCATGACAACCGCTACTCTACCATCAAGATCGTATAGCTCCTTCTTAGGCCCCATGATTGAACCAAGGGCAGCTTGCATATTCGAGATTCAGGCAAGAGGGTCGGTGTTCTGAATTGCAACTGGTGAGTGATCAAAGTCAATCAACTATGTATCTAAATTTAGATTATCAAATGAAAGAATAGCCAAGAATGATCATTCGACTCCGGCTAACATATGCGTAGTACACAATCTACACAGGAGGGAAAAAGAAATCAGACCTTGCATACTGTGGACAGGATCCTAACAGCTATGATGGTATGTACAGTGCATTACGCTTTCCAGCGCCATCTCTTTACCGCTCTTCCTCACTGACTCGCTTTAACAGAAGAGGAGAAAAGAGAGAAAAGAAAAGAACTGATTTGGGGGGCAGGTGACGCTCACACAAAGACAACATCAAGGACACCCGATGCCCAAAAGCCTTGCGCAATTAGGCGGACTAGGGCGAGGAAAAAGCGAGAATGGTCAAAGAGGTCAAACACTAGATCAGAGTGGCAAATCCATAATCGGATTTCTGTCATAGCCGAAAGGCCGGATACAGACGACAAACATGCACGATACAATGGGGGGTTGATCTAAGAAAGAGAGAAACAACTCAAAAAGGATAGACTCTGCTTTAGGATTGCGAGGATGCACCATCCTTGCTAATATCTATTCGTAGTTGCGAATTTGGTACTCACTTCCTTTCTCATTCATTTTTGTAAAGGAGAGTGCTGTCGTTTCTAGTTCCAAAGAAGTAAATGATCTAGAACCGTAGAACCCGAACCTAACAGAACGGCTTCCTCCTTGGCTGTAGTAGATTATAGCCGAAAGCATGCTTTGGATATGATAGGTCTATGTACCTAATGCAATCAAGAATGTTGAAAGCCCTGCGTTCCTCAAAGCAAATGATAATCGGTTGGCACAAAAGCGAGAGGCCGGTATTGGGAATCATTTTAGCTAGTTCACTTCTGGATGGAGTCCCGCGTAGGTACATTATCCACTTGTACCGATATAGATAGCGAACACCACCCAATTTCTCTATTTCCCAGGCGTAGCTTACATTCTACATTTTACATTTACATAAATAAACGCCAGGCACCTATAATCAAGGCAGCGGTACCAGTGCATACGCCCCTACCAAATGATCAGCTCGACGCATGTGGAAACATAACTTGGAAACAATAAGCCAACGAGGGGTATAGAAGGGTGACGCGCACATCAGCCATTGCAGAGTAGAGAACTTCACTGCTTCTACTCGTTCCCTTAAGCCAGCAACCTCCTGCTCAATTCTTGTCTCGGTCTCCTTGATACGCATTTCCTGACCGTTTGCCTCCTCCCGAATCCGACCCTTCTCCAGGTTCAAGTCCAACCGGACGGAGGCTTGAGTCCGGCCAATTTCATCCCGTAAGCGCGAATTGAGCTTAGCAAGGTCGGCGGCGATGCGTTCATGTGAGGAACGTGTGAGACGCGCTTCGGTCGAGTCGGAGTTTAGCAATTCAGAACGAAGTTTGGCGAAATCAACCTTTTGAGTATAAGTAGTGCGTTCGGCATCTAGAGGAAGCAAACGGTTAGAGATGGGATCGAACCATGCTACGGTAGCTAATATTAATACGAACTAATGAGCTCTAATAAAATCACTCGTAAGAAGTGATCACAAGTTAATGCAGAATCCACTCGCCTTCTCTTAAAACCATGGTTCTGGTCAGATTCTGGATCGACTCCTGAATTACATCATTTAAGACCTTCATCATTGCAACGGCTTGTTCTTCACTGAGCCCTTCATCCTTCAGCCGTTGCACGAATTTCAACGTATCGAAATGGTGATCTCGCATCTGCACAGTAGACGCGTGGAATGCCCGTCGTGCTTCGTAAAAGACTGCAACATAAACACCATTATATCTAATAGGGCCATTGAGAAGGCCAACAAGACTGGAAGGTGAAGTGGTTGCCGTAGCGGATGATTTCAAGAATGCAGTTGAGGCCGGGCAACGTGACGAAAGAGGGGAAATGGGAGATGAATAAGGAAAGAGTTGTGAAGGACATAGCCGGTGTTTTTGTATAATACCAAAGCAAGTTGATATCCGCTGCTGCTGTTGCGTTCTTGTTGACAGTGGAGAGATTGTAAGACGAGGGACGCCGCCCGTCCATGTCAGACGGGGGAAGAGAGAGTGTGGCGCGTCAACGACGTACTTCGACGATGCCATTCGAGTGAGTCAAGAAGTAATCTCAATATGAGAGAGGAGGTGCGCAACTCATCGTTGCAAGACTTGATGATCGCAAAGGATCACTATCATATAGGATTCAAGATGGTTACTTAGCGCGGAAACCTGGTGACTTATCTTATCTTGGTTAGCGACCGAGTCGTGACTCATGTTTGCCCCACAACTAAATGGCGCACAACAGTGCCATCCCGATGAGGTCATGACTGTGGCGGTGCACCAACTAGTCCCCATCCGGGTCGCTAACGAGAAAAGATCACATGATACTCTTAAATATAGGGCGTATAAATAACATATCATATAACTTATATGCGCAAAAAACGTACCTATCTCAAACTATGATGTATCGGGATTCTGCTGTTTTTTTCCACACTATACCTGATTAGTCACATCAGTCACATCACCGTCATGCATAAAAGCTGCACAGGTTAGCATGCCAGATATGGTCCATACCCACACCGCTTTTATCATGCGGAACGTAGGTAATAAAACTCAAATCTGGTTTTGGTTTTGGTTCTCGCGGCTAAAACTAGACGCATAGACCCAAAAAACCAAGGAAAACGTGTTCTTATACAAAGGAAATGATACATAAGGAATGGTCAGGCCTTAGTGGCCAATTGTTCGTTACATACATGTTTTGTGCACGACTTGGTATTAGGGCAGCCCCTAACGACCCACATACTGCTCGTTCCATAAGCACCACCACAACGTGTTCTATGTCTGGGCTGTGGTTTCGGAAAGAAACTGAACTCTTCGCACTGTTGTTGTTGTTGCATTGTTTAACGTCTTTAAGCGGCCGAAAGGCTGCATAGGACGGTATTACTAACGGAGTATTGTACATGATAGGGTCCTATTATTTGGCGCCGGAGGTGAATACCCCCAGAGATCACCTGGGTGCTCTTTTGTTGTTGTTGTATTATTTAACGTCTTTAAGCGGCCGAAGGGTGCTCTTTCATTATTTACTGGAAACATTTCGGGCCGTAATGGGGCCCGCAAGCTCACTTAATAATCGGGCAGCGATTAAGGGGGTATCATAATATGTGTTGCATTATATTTTACGTTTGATTCTCCTCTCAAGGGTCGTGAGTTCGAATCCCCGCTGGGACAGGTTCGAATTCACGACCGCCATCCTAACCTGGTGGCTTGGAGGGCAAGCTGCGAGAAGCTCTTCGTCTCTCTGGCTTGGGAGTGTTGGGACCGTCAGGTAGCCTGTCGACATCCGTCGAGATGCATGTGTATTAGTCTCTCTTACAACCTGCTAAATATGCATACCCCTAACTTATAAAGAATATTTACGTCGTACAAAGCTCTGGTTATGTTGACTTCTTCTCCCCTAGTGAAACCCTTGGGTCCAGGGGTTCAAACATGAAAGCTGGCAGGTCGGTCCCGTAGCATAGTTATACAGGAAGGGAAACAAAGGATAAATCGATTCTACCATCATTCGTTCTCTCCAGCTGTTAGAGTTGTCATTCCCCAGTGGGTATTTACTATCCATCCTTCTAGCTATAACTCTACTGCTACAGAAATCCGAAATAAGGCGACCCGGATATGTGAATCCCAAAAGATCGGATTATATGAGAGCAAGCAAACATTAGATGCTATATAATAGCAAAATAGCACTTATTGGCCAAGCCGTGATTCCGTTCATGACGAGTTATGATGTGGATTGACCGTTGCATTCTTTTTCTTCTGTCATTTGCTCTTTTGCCGAATGAAGCAACAGGGAAATCGAGCCACCAGGCTCAGATCACTAATTCAACCAAAGCACTTGTTGATTTCCAGGTCTATAAGCCGGTGGAGTTTCAACTCAAGAACCCTGGCCAAGCACTGTTGCTGATCGACCATCAGTTCGCGAATAGCTATGGGCGCCCGTTTGTGGGTAAATATAGGCCTGAAGCCGTTCTTTCTGTCTTGATGAAATAAATCGAGCTAATCCGATATTTTAGGGAACTATGAGCCACCTTCATGCATATTTGACACTGTGAGAATAAATCTTACAGTGACTTCTATAGGTCATCAGTTTGACCGATTGGCTCTCATGTTTCTAGGTGATATAGAAATATTCCGAACTTCAACAGCTGAGCCGACCGCTGACGGGATTATCTACACCTACATCAAAGAGATGTCTCAGTATCTTGTATTATGGAGAGAAAAGCAGAAGTTGATCTTCGATCTTGGCAATCAGATCGACAATACCTATACAGGCACGTACAATGTCACCCTCACCGCATCTTTTTCTCAGCAAGGGAATGTGAGAATGGCGGACGTGATCCTACCGATTTCCACACAGCAATCGTCCAATAACACATCGAGTGCCTTCATTGTTCCATTGAACGATGCGATACTATTTACCAGTATTCCCGTCACCGCGTCACGCGCTGTGGTATCCATTGCAGCGTGTGGGCAGTTAGCGGAAGAATTTTGGTGGTCAAATGTCTTCTCACAGGATATGGTGGCTTTCAGAAGCACTGTCGGTGACCTTTACGGCTACTCTCCTTTCCGTGAAATCCAGCTATTCATCGATGGAATCCTTGCGGGAGTTGTCTGGCCGTTTCCAATCATATTTACTGGGGGCATTTCGCCTGGCTTCTGGCGCCCAATTGTCGGTATCGATGCATTTGATTTGCGGGAGCCAGAGATAGATATCTCCCCATTTCTTCCGCTTTTGACTAATGGTCACTCACATTCATTCCAGATCAAGGTCGCCGGCTTATCTATTTCCGCGGACGGAGCCGCCGTCCTTACCGAGTTTGTAGGTTTGCATTGGGTCATCACCGGTAAGATATTCTTGTATCTAGACGGGTCCGGGGATGTCCCAGTCGATGCTTCCCAGAAAGGAGTCGCCCCGAAGATAGTTGCACCAGATCCGGCATTCATAATCACGCGAAATCTTATCCAGGACCCTCTGACGGGCACAAACGAGTCTCTTTCCTACGCTGTCAAGGGGGAAAGGGTCTTCAGTGTTTCATCCTCTCACTTCAAGTGGAGCCAGAAACTCACATACTCCAATTCGGGGCTGCTGAATCAGCAAGGATTTAGCCAAAGAAACATCCAGAACATATCTGGGACATTTTCATCTTCTAAAATCGGTGTTGGTGGAAGTTCATCAAGGAGCAGCAGTTATAATGATAATAATACCACGTCTTTCGCATACCCCCTCGACGTCAATTCGACATATAATATCACTGACTCCGGCTTCACCATCAATGCTTTGATGAATCGTGGACTTGACATCACGTCCAATAGTGGGGGCCTAGGAATCTCTACCTTTACGCTCTCTTCTGGTCCCTCCACTCTGAACACACAGCAACGGGGAGTAGCACATTATTCCTCCGTCACAAGTGGTAGTACTACCGGTTCTTTCTCTACTGGAGACACGAGCAATACATTTGAAGAAACATCCCGGGGAACTACATATCGCAGAAACGTCAGAGCGGTCGATGGAACTGTCATAGATGATACTACTTCGAGCAACGGCAGGCGCTCGCGGACACTCCTGTATAGTAGTGCCAGCGGCGTCAATCAGCGACGGCCCTCGTGTTCCCTAGAGAGATCCAGTGTGAGGAGTATTCTAGGTCGAGGACTGAGTAAATAGTAATACCACATTCGGTCATTGATTGTACTAGAGTTGTGCATCCTTTGGGTACCTATTTAAGTTAGTTATCTTTACCTAGACCCCATAACGTCGAATCTCGTGAATCCAGATCTCCAAGTATCATTATTACACTATTTAAGCACGTACATGTTACTGCAAATTAACTGTTCCCAGAGTGGGGCCAGCCCGGCCCATCCTTTTCCCTTAAGACTTAAAATTCTCTAACGGCAATCTTGGCCTCCAAGTCTCGGGTTTGGATGAGATCAATTTAGCACATGCTAGTGAATCAGAAGACAATTCTACTTCGGCCTTCCGGCATAGATGAAGAAATCTCTCGCCTCAATACATTCCGGGGCATGCAGACCAATGATTTATATCGACAGCAATAAGATAGAACGGGTCGGAGCAACCTTGAAATGGCCCTATGTCTTCGGTTCAGCGTCAACATGAAAAGCCCAGTAAGTTGCCTACAGTGGGAACTTGGTCTAATATGAGACTTGTCACAAACATATTCAAGGGCAACAAAATCCTAACGTCGGCGTTCACGCCATTTGTACCCTGATAAGACGCCGATGAAAAAGAAGTGTTGGAAACCTTGAAGAAGCAGTTCGCAGCGAACCGGGGAGATTTAAAGGCATGGCGGTGCTCAAACAGATTTCTGTTACGATAATCGATAGTAAAAAACTCTTCTTTGCAAAAGATAGTGACTGAAGTTCAATCTGTGCCTGCCATGCGGTCTGAGAGTGTGTGGCTGTATACGATCTACGAAAGTTTTGAGAAGAGCAGAGTAAGACATCCTCAACATGATGGTAAAGTGCAGAAAGCTTTGTGAACCCCCTCTCACAGCTGGGACATTTGTAAAACCACCCTCCATCCTCAAAATCACGATTTATATCCCTCCAGTCTTGGAAACATTCCGGGTCCATTTTAAGCCAATATTATATGCTTACTTTTGTGTTAGGAACCTGTAACGAGTGTCAGGGTTGCTACACCTTTCCAGAACTATCCCTTCTACCATCATATATTAGTATATATAATATAAACTTATTGTGAGGCAGCGGGACCACTACACCACAGCGCCAAAAGGCCCAATGGATGACTTACCAAGTCATCCAGTCAGCGTACTATATGTCAGGTCC
>JAHQZX020000499.1:0-10930 GCA_019804575.2 Pseudotulostoma volvatum
CAAGCCGCTTGTCTTGATTTCACTTAGTCAAGTCAAGTCAAGCTTTAGTCAAGCCCCGCTTGGCTTGGCTTATTCGGAGCCCTGGTCAAGTCAAGTCAAGACTTGTTGCGGTCTATATTAGTCTTAACCCTTCGATCGAGAATCGTCTGATTTCATCTCGGTCAACCCTCGTCGCATATATTACCAAAGTGTATAATTTTATATCAAGACCAGCTTCAGATCAAGCCTCAAAATGCCAAGTCTCTCTCGCATCTCTCAGCCGATATTTGAACATCACCAAATCGAACCAGCTTTCGGCGTACATGCATAGTGGGTAGATGAAGGGTATACTTCACAAAATTTGTTGATAGGTCTCCTGGAATGCCTGATCAGCCACTCAGGGCCACAATAAGCATTACACATTACCGAGCCAATTCGGTCGTTCGATATTGCTGTAGCATTGGATTCATCGGAGACAATGTAGGTTCGAATGATACGTGTCTTCAAGAAATCACTATTGCATTACAGGATGAATACCAAGTAAGTAAATCGTCCCTATATATTCTCAAGCTACCCGGTGCTCCTACAGGTGGAATATGACGCCGAAGCACACCGCATTCGCTGTATTGGTCATGTAATCAATCTAAGCCTGCATGCTTTCTTACTGACTAATTCAAAAGAAGCGCTACAAGTGGTAATCGATGCTGCAGAAAGTTCAACCTCGGAAAACATTGAAGCTACCCAAATATTGTGAGTGGAAACAAATTCTACTCTCGTTGTTCCCCAGAGCCACGGCCCTGCCGCCTCAGCTACGGTTGCTGACGGCCCACATCCTACCCCAGCGCTAGCTAAGCGGGCAAAAAGGGCAAAAAGCGCAAAACCTTCGAGGAGAAAGCAATATCTACGAAAGACATGGGATGTGAGATCTGCTGGGTTGTTGATCAGGTAAGGCAATTTGGGAGGCTAAGTATAAAAGTTTGCCATGCTCTGATTATCAGTATCGGTCACCATCAAAAAAAGGAAGAGGGCGTGAATCGTTGAAATCGGCTTTCGACAAAATTTGCTGAGCTCGACATCGCGGTGGACTCGAAAATTGATGATGATTTTCTATCATTTATCAATGCTTCTCCTGTTGCTCTAGTTGGCGTTTCGCCATTACAATGGTGGTGTCAGGAGGAGAATCATGCACGATATCCACAACTCCATAAAATGGTACTGGATATACTATCCGCTCCGCCGATGTCTGATGCCCCTGAGCGAACTTTTTCATATGGAAGAAGGATGATATCATGGAGTAGGGCGAAGCTTAAGCCTCGAAACGTTTTGAAATGGTAGAAAAGCTTTCGAACTGGATTTCGTACGGTTTCATCACGTTTGATTAGGGCTGGAAGAGCTTTTGTAGAGGATGGATGATATGGATATGGATTCAGATTCAGATAGCTCTGATGAATAATTGTTTCATTATCTTATTAGAAGATAATTCTCATAATGCGTCGGAGTCAAGGCGGGACACCGGTCGTGTACCTAAAATTAGGGTAGTAACTACTACCTAGTTCCCGGAATCGTTCTTCCTCATCATCCTTTCCCATTGTTATTGCCATCGGTAGCACCAGCTTCCTCGGTGGCATACGCCTTTTTTCGTCTTTTCGTGGGAAGCAGTTATTGTCCTAGCATTGACCTTCCACAAAGAGCGAATTATGAGTATCAATAATAAGGAAGCCTGGCGTCTACACCCTGCGTTAATCAAGGAACACCTCCGTGACAGGGTCAAATCCACCAAGTCATCTACATCCCGGTCATCCTCAGATACGCCATCCACTAATTACTGCTTGAGGTGGAATTCTGAAGACTGCAATTGGGGGGGGTGCACACGTATACATGCCTGTCGGCGATACGGAAGAGAACAAAAGAAGAAGATACCACAAGGCCGAGGGCGAGAGCAAGGGCAATCGCAATTGGGAAACTGTAACGGCATCTACTAAGCCATGAGACTATCACTGTGCGGAGACGGGTAAATAGTTAACCCGTTAGAACTTATGTAAACGATAGGACAAAGGGGTGGTTGTGGTCTACATGTGGTCTACGTTAATTATTAACCCGAGGATTGTACCTGAGCTCCGCCAAGCCCTCCCGCTTGCTGCCCCAGGCCTAAAACCATCAAATCCTTCAACACTCAAGTATCTTTTCTCCATTTAGCTCTCACTTCTGCCTCACGCTCTACATTATTAAGTCCCTACGTCTATTCTTCCAGGAGTATTCTCACCGCATGCCTCGGCTCTCCCTCCTACTCGTAGCATTCAAGCAGAAAGGCATCACAAATGATATAGAATGCTCTACCTTCATGAAAGTGAGGCGGTATCCGTGGAGATGTATTCTAGTACTGATTTACTGTGATCCTTGATATCCTCCTCAGTTTCTCTCCCCGCCTCCTTCCCCCATATTTTCCCTTGTCATCTCCTGCCTGGTTTGCCTACACAGCAAAGCTCTTGCAAGCGAAGTTAAAGGGCAATCAGCCCCCATATAGATATAAAAGAAGGGAAATCCACTCGCGGATTCCTTGGTCTCCTTCCTAGTCTCCGCGTGCACGACAAAGCTTAGCCCCCGTATAGATGGAGACATATAATGGTGAAAATATCCATAAAAAAGAATAAACAACCGAAATGCACTTCCGATCCTCCGTCTGCCTGCCTGTTCATTCGGAAGTCTATTTATATTGCTTCTTATTCTTTGTGGATATTCTCTACGAAGGCCGATAGAGTAGGAGTACCTGTGGGGGAAAGGAGATCAGGCTCCTAGTAGAATGTAAGCCGGGTGGCTATTATTAAGGATGTTAGCATGGGTCAGGAGGGCATCGGCAGGAGTATTTGCCATAGTCCACTGGTCCCAGCATGGAGTTTCGAAGGTGTGATCCTTGTCAACGTGAACAGGCAGGAGGATAGAGTAAGATGTTTGAGCTGTTGGTTCTTATTCGTTGTGGAAGCTGATGAAGTGAGAGAACGTGCGACAGAAAGGTGATTGGGCTCGCTAGTGGAGTGGAAGTCGGGTGTCTATGATTAAGGATGTTAGCCTGGGCTAGGAAGGCATGGGCAATGAGAAGACTGGAAGAGTTGCGATGATATGAAAGGTAAGGGCCAGTAGAATATAGGCCGGATGGCTGTGATTGATTAGCATTCATCAAGTTTGTAGGAACTTTCGCCGGAAGAGCTTCGTCGGTCATGTTGTTGGGTTTCTCTTCTCTTACATGGGAATATTATTGGCTTGGTGCAAGAGGAAATGTTGGTTTGTGCTTCTGTGGGAAGACATGGGTGAGAGTACTTGCTATAAAGCAACAGGGCTGGCGATGTGTGAGATATGTTAGCTGGCAATGAACTGAGTATCTTGACGGAGGATTGCGGTGGTCAGGAAGGCATGGGCGATGAGCACTTGCTATAGAAGCAACCCTCCCATTTATTGCGCTCGCACGGTTTGCGATGATGGTCGTCCTCAGAAAGACAATGGCGTATTGCGTATTCGAAGTATGTGGAGGCAGCTGATTACATAAGCACTTGCTGTAGAAGCAGCAGAACGGTGGTGACTCGTAAGGCTGGAAGAGTTGCAATATGGAAGTGTAGGCTATTAGCATACGTTAGGAAGGGATCGACCATGAGTGCTTGCCATAGTCACTATTGCTTCTTATTCTGTGTGGAAGCTGATAGGGTCGCCAGTAGAGTGGAGGTCGGGTCGCTATAATCATGCATGTTAGCATGCGTCGGAATGCATTGGCAATGTACTTACCATCCTTATCATATAAGAAGATCAGGCTCGCTAGTATATTGTAGGTTAGGCGGCTATGATTATATGTGTTAGCATTCGTCAGGAAAGCATCGGCGATGAGCACTTGCCATAGAAACGCCAGACCAGGTGGTGACTTGTGCAGACTGCAATGGAAGGAATGAGAACACGTCAGAAAGGCATCGACTTGCCATGGAAGGCAGGACCAAAGACTGGAAAAGTTGCGAAGCCGAGGAGGTGAGAGGCAAGCACTCCCCCTGGCTCGGGTTGTATGGTGAGGCCACCACTCCCTCTGTCGCTTGTCGTAGAGATAATGGGCTGAAAACAGGTCCCAATGGAAGAGAAAGGAGAAAGCCAATGGGTAGGTGGGTGAGAGATAAAGGACTCAGCAGGGAGGAAAAGTGGGGGAGGCATTACAAGTCTACTACGTGCATTTTAACAGCAACCAAAGCGGTGTAGGCTTGGCGGGATCCACAAATAGCGAATTGTAAAAGGTGAATGAAAGGGTGATGATGATGATTAAGAAGACAATCGCTGCACTCGCGATTTGGCGACAGGCCTGAGGCATAATTACGGACTTTTTAGCGGCCCTTAGCTCCAACCAAAGCGGTGTGCAGGCTTGGCAGGGTCCACAAATAGCGAATTGTAAAAGGGTGATGATGATGATGATGATGATGATGATGATGATGATATCATGGTCAGGCCACTTACTAGTCATCAGTAGCTGCAGGCGGTGAGAAACACGTGAGGGTCGACAAAATCCAGCCAAGCTGCAGGCGACCGACCTGGGACCCCATCATCATAATTTTGAACGGTGACTACTAACTAGGGTTATAATTACTAAGGTCTTTTACCAATGTTAAGAGTGGTGAATACTAATATCAGCCATAGGTGTTACTATTCTAAGTCAACGACAGTAATCTCGCTCGGGGCTTGTTGCCTCAGGGATCAAGCGTATTATTGTTCGTACCGCTTGATCTTCCGGTTAGGCTTAATGTCTACCTAGGTACCTTGGTCGCTACAGAGCGGTAACACTAGCCTGATCAACGAACATTGATTTTGATCAGTAATCCATAATTTACATCTAATTACATGTAATAGTAGTGACATGACTAATGTATTTTATACAGCTGTGATATATATTGGTGACTCGCATGTCGTGGGTACCTATCACAGAGTAGTATTAAAAAACGGAGTGATGTGTATTAAAGGTGTATGTGTTTTTTGCCATACGCGGTTTTCGTATTATTTTTCTGGCGGCAGAATCCCCCTAAAGAGTTAAAGCTCCAGCGAACCGATGTCCGCCACCACATGACTAAACATATTACCACCAACAGCCGTTGCCCCCACTGCCTAAAGGGGCCACATTCAAAATTATTACCCCATTCTGCCTACCTTCTCCTTACGGTCGGTCTTTTTTGGCGACAATGACATAAGAAAGCGGTGCAAAACAAGTCCAATAAGAAATCCTCATTCAAAATTGTGGTTGGGCTTGTCGAGGGTCAGGAATGACTAGTAGGCTAGGTGGCCCAAGCGTTTTGCTTATGAAAGGCAATTTGAAAGACTAAAAAAATTTCTCTCCATTTCCCTTATTTAAGAGTTTCAGAATTCACCCCAAGTTCTTCCTGGTGTTAGGGGTGATAATAGGCTAGGTCAAACGATCCATGTCTTTGGCTAAGAGCGGAGATTTCTCTAGCAGCCTGTCCCATGATGCCAGGAGGACTTCTATGGGTATAGAAGGAGGTCAAGGCACTTGACTCTGCTACCAGGCCATCCTAAACCTCGATTGAGTACTTTTTAGCCTCTAGTACCTCTTTATGGCTTCTCTGGCTCGGTACAATGAACCAATTTTCCTCTTATGGCAGCCTATCAACAATTTTCAGACCTTCCGGAAGCATACTCAACCCGAGGAATTTATGACCAGCAGTATAAGCCCAAGGCTAAACCAATATGTCTTATAGCGCAGTCTCAACCAGCGCAAGAACAGACATTGAGCTGGTGGAAAAGGCATCAGTGCCTCCTGTTGCTTCTAGCCGCGATCATCGTCAGCGGTGCAGTTGGAGGAGGACTTGGTGGAACTCTTGCGGTCGAAAAGAGCAAGAGTAGTGTGAGCACAGCTGATGTGGTAATTCCGTGAGTAGTTCCTTGCTTTCAATTTGCGAATGTTCAAATTTTGACACGGCAATTTAAAGCAGTACCACCAGCACCGCACTTAGCTCATCGATATCAGGGGTAACTTCTAGTACCATACAGGTATCGAGTACATCTTCTCAAGGTGTGACAACCACCTCTAATTCACAAGCCGCCTCACCAACTGTAACTCCAAAGTCCAAAGTCTACATTGGTCAGGCACTAGAAGGCACCTCTTTCGATGAACAGATTGCTTTTCTTGCCGATGGCACCTCAAACTGTACTTGGGCAAATATCGTTCACACATCAATAAATCCGTGTGAGCATCCATTTGTGCTTACTGATGGTATTACGTATATTTGGCATGGATGCGGGAGTGGAACTTGGGTAACTTGGGGAGATGGTGATTTTTTAGGCGATTGTCTTTATGATCCTTATTCTTGGGTTTGCTTTGATACTGTTCATGTGACAGGAAATTGGCTATGTGGACCTTAAGAAATTTCATAGGAGAGATGATCAACTGAAGAAGAAATGCTACTAGCTCAGGCAGGACTCTTACAGTGACACTCTCCTAGGTCAACCTAGATGAAATCGGCTGTTCAATATGCATTGAAATAGTAACTGGGGATCTACGGTTTCCATTTCTTCTTTTGCGGAAAGGTTTGTTTACTAATAATTATTTCTTTGCTACGTCAATTATGCTGCTTACTACTGTATATTAATTAGTATCCGGTTTGCTGTTATATACTAGTCAACTCGCATTTTTTTTCACCGTTTCATCCAGCGCCTCTGACCAATGTTCAGTTTTTACATTTTCTTCGTTTAGTCTAGATAATTATAGACTTGTCTCATTTTTTTTTTTTAGAAGTATAAAAATCGGATTTCACCACTGTGAACGATCTTATCTCTCTTGTTTCAATAGAGTGCTGGATCTCAATTTGGAAAATACGGATTTCTAAACCTTGGCTAACCAAGCCGGAGGCTGGTCGACGTTACTTCAACCTAAGCCAGCCTAGTTAGATTACTATGATAATCGACCTGAGCCACCCCATCACCCTCGATCTCTACATTACGGCCATGTGATTAGATTAATGGCTATAGGGATATTTAGGTTTAAAATCTAGTGAGGAGCTGGCTGTTTTGCTCATTATAACTTATATACGCATAACTTGCTGATTAAGTTGTATGGCATATGCCGCTCTTATGAGGCTAGGCCTGCGGACGGCATTTGACGCCTAAATCAACCTTCATTCTAGTCCTTCTTTCACTGAAAAGAAGTTTCACTATACTGAGGAAACACTCGGATACTGCACTCATTTCTGGGACCGAGAGCATATCGGAACCTGATACTAGAATTGGCCTCATGTTGAGCCCAAAGTGCACGCAGGCTGACCGACTTCAATTGAGTGTCTAGCAAGTCATCGAGACTGACTCTTGATCTAGAAAATACTAAAAAATCGCTGTCGATATTCACCCCGTACCTCTCTCTCTCGCTTCTTTCTTTCTTTTTTTCGGAGGCCCATTTAGTGAAGTCGGAAATTCTTCTGTGGTATCGAAAAGAATAAGCTGAAGTCGTAAGCATATCTGGCAGGACAATTGGCTTCCATAGGATTCACGGAACCCTTATACATTGGAAGCCAAAACCCCATAATGCTCCTTTCACCCTGTTTAATTTAAATCAGGATATATATTTGATGTTCCCTCATCTTTCCCTGAAGTATATTTCAGATTTAGAACAACAGCTGTGGGATAAGACGGAGGGGGCTAAATCTGTTTGTTCATAGTAGCACTTCTGGATCAGTTCCTCCCAGAAACTTGAACGGTTGAAATGTTAGCTGTACTTACCTATTATTAAGCTTGTGACATATTTCTTGAACTATAAACCTCCTTCGCATTTGCGTAGACGCCTCACTAAATAGCTTAGCTCCACGTTCTTTACTACTCCTTTACCTACTTGAAGGCTATTGAGTAAGAATCTTTCATGTTTCCTCAAATTCATCTGGCCCTTTGTAATTTAAGCTTGCATGGGCCTTTAGCTCGCTGCTACTTCTGCTGCCATATGCATGCTCTATACTTTGTTGGTTGCTCGCCTTACATGTAAGTTGAAGCAACCTTTCCCTCTATGGGAGTAGCCACTCGAGTCTAGTACGAATTTAGGCAAGATTCCTATGGTGGCGGAATCGTAAGACTTGCCCTAAGGGTTCAATTTTTTTCCAATTAGTAATCACGTAGGAAGCCCCAAAAAAGTGAAAAAGAAAGAGAATCTGAGCCAAATGGCTAGTGCTCTATGTTTCTGCATACATAATTGATCCAAGGAAACCCAAACATGACTCGTCCGAATAAGCGAATAGTCCGCCTTAGAGCTTAGGCCTGGAATGCTCTTGGCGGAAAAAAGTAAGATTAGAGGGGCAAGATTCTGAGATCCCTTGTTCTGATACCGATTATAAGTCTGACGAGACTGATATTGATTCTGATGAGTCTGACTCTGACCAATCGAGCTTGGGGTCGACTTTCGAAGCTGGGGAATTACGGGAGAATGATACACATCCATCCTCTACTGATTCCAAGGCGACATTGAGCTGGGAACAGGGAGCAGAGAAAAAATTGAGAGCTTCATCATACAGGTTTGTCTATTATATGTCTCTTACATACAGTTTGATAAATAAACATTGAATAACCACTATTACATAGATCCGGTTCAAGGTCAACCAGAGCGCGCCGGGGACGAAAAGAACGTGAGCTTGGCCGGGAGGGTTCGAAAACGCTGAACATTATAGGCATGTTCAAAAGGCAAAATTTTGAAATCTCTTTAAAGCCTGTAGAGCATTATAATAAAGGAGGTTCTCTTCCAAGTCAAGCCAGATTAGAACGAGGAGCAACGCAAGAGACAAGACCTGTAGAGCCCTGTAAGGATGTAAAGACTGCGAGAGCTTGCCTTCCAAGTGAAATTCAAATAGTGAGGTCATCCCCTTCTCTTATTATCCTGTCGGTACTGACACATATATTTTAGAGTGTTGCGCTCGGAAACTTCTTTCATCGCAGCCAGATTTCATGTCCCAAAAGTGTGAGATTGAGAGCGTCTTCAAGGCACATCTGGTTGCCATGAAGTTCTCTTCCTCCCTAAATTTCACTGCGAGTTAGATCACATTAAATAATTTCTGGTACCATTCGAAACGCCATGCTCGTGAACTCTGCGCATCGATGGCCTAAGAGAGAATGTTCCCTTGGCACTGTCACAAGTCTCTAACGGCACTATTCTAGCTTGCTTTAATAGTTGGTCGAGGAGAATGGAGCTCTATAGACAGAATATTGTATATGGCTCTAACGAGTGGAAAGAGCTAACATCTCACCAAAAGGTATATGTCCCTGGTGATGACCGTGATCCAGCTGATTTATGGGCATGGTATCATGTAATCACGTGACATACTGGGTTCTCGGAAGGGTCTAGAGGGTTCAATTTAAATCCTCTCACCAAAATCATGTGGTGTTTAATCGATAATAACTCAGGCCCGCGACGCAGAATTCAAGATTTTAGAGCCATAATATGTAGAGTAACCATTTTTCTTCAAAATGCAGCTTTCAGAATCTTTATTTCATGGGTTGGGGTGGCGTTATTATTGTTGGTGTTGTGTTGGTTTTCGGGAGAAGTTTTAAGATTCCGCCAACTGTGTCCTCAGCTCAGTGATGAGCTATAGCTAGGCAGCTGGGTGCCAAGACCAAAGTCTCCCTAGTCAAGGCTAGGCTAACAGTACTATCATATATAACTTCTTTAAAAGAGTCCTAGTAATAGCCCTCTTCTTGGGAGATTTCACCATTACATAGATCATGCAGTTAGGACCGATAAATCACCATTCCTTTCACACACCTTCTATGCAACAAATAACACGTCAAGGCCCCTTTACTAATCCTCAGCTTGGCGTATAGTAAGCAGTGCGTTAGGTCATTTTGCAGTTGAATTGTAGACGTAATGCATTGGTGGTGCTTGAGTCAAAACTTCTCTAGCTAACTAGGAGGCTGGTTCGGGGCTTCGTAACCCACAAGATCAGCCGTTCCTAGGGTTATACAAAAGTGCGCCCAACCAGGCCACCTTTTCTCAAGCTACGCAACGCGGCACCGCCACATGAAAATCAAAATAAGGGACTGTAGCTCTATGGATAATTGTTTTAAAAAGAACGTTACAGAAGACACTATATATAATGGAGAGCGCAGGGGATAGTTTGAAAAAGGGCACCTTTTGGTGTGATAACCCAGGCCTAAACCGGATCCCATTGGCTATCTGGCTGAGGTGGCTGGTACGAGAATTCCAGGCTGAGGAGAGGATGTTGGTAATAAACGGGTGTGGCAACTAGTCTCTTCTTAATTTTGATTCTATTCCCTGATACCTATGCGAGGTCGTGATAACGGCAGTATTCCAGCACCGCCTCCTGTCTCCGCAAGTTTTTGCGTCAGCTATTCTCTTAGGCGTAAATATTGGGCGACGCCAGGCGGTCTCAGTTTTCCAGGCTTCCTTTCCGCTGATTTCTCTGGCAAAATTGTGGAGGATTTCATGCGGATGGGGTAAGCCGCGCTTTGTAGGACCATTTATTCATTCTATAAGCCGCTTTGATTGCCAGTTATTGGGCACTTGACGGGATACTACTAGTAACAATATAGGCTTTTCAACGCCATGTTTTCTGGTCACCGCAGCATAATTTATTCTTTTTCCTGGAGCCAAGGATTCCATGTCTGCAAGAGCGGACTTCGATCGAACTCATTTCGGCAAAGTAAAGAAATGAAGCCGATCCTCAGCACCGCGTGCATTTGCCATTCACGTGACTGCAAAAATCGCGCACGGTGAGGATCTGCCGGCAATAAAGAATATTACTGGTAATATTACCTACGCTGACTCAGCTGGTATCACGTGTATTGTCTCGCCTCCCTCAGGCAACCGACAATCCGATCCGAACGATGATGATGAAGGCGAGACTCCCCTTTGTGGAGAAAATAGGATACTGTAGTAGTATACTAGGTTCTACGCTTGATACGCGTAAGGCTAGAACCACTCCTACAT
>JAHQZX020000500.1:0-10922 GCA_019804575.2 Pseudotulostoma volvatum
AGGGGGTTTGTGGTGTTTATAATGGTGTTGTAGGCCACCTGACACAGGGCTAGGGCTTGGTGGTCAGCACCCTCACACGCACGATGAGAAATAGATGTTGGGCTGTCATCGCCGCAAAGGGGGGACATACCAAATACTAGTGACTATGTCCAGAGCTACTACTTGCACACTATAGCATATGAATCAGGCATTAGAAACCGAGTTATGCCCATTTGGGTAGAGCGGGGCATCGCCAAGAATTTTACATGACTTCTAACCGATTGTACTGTACATAGCACCAAGGAGGGCACGTTACCTGCACCCCACCAAGACTTTGTCAGATGTTAAGCCGCGAGGCGCGGCCAGCAGGCTTCTGCGAAAGCTGCAAAAGTTGACTAGCTAGACGTAGTCATGTGCTCTATGAGAGAGCGCGCGGACTTCTATGATAGGTTGTCTAGGCAGAAGTATTCTGCCCTTATGGTGCTCTATTCTAAGTTCTACTGTAGCCTTTTGAGCGCAGCCAACCGCCCAGCGTCGCTTGTGGCAGCGGATGTCTACCACGCGGCCACTTGTTCGAAGCTGATCCAGATAGCGGCCAGTTCAGGCACATGCAAAGCATGAGTTCATTTGAATTATGGCATGCCATTGCAACATTTAGTTGCTTAGTAATATTTAAGGTAATTATGTGATTAGTAATAGCTTAAGTCCAACTTGAGTCCAACCAAGCGCCAAACAATCAAGTGACCAAGTCACTCGATTGGTAATCCGAATTCAGCCTATGATTGCCTGAATTTTGCCTTGAAATTTCTTTCCCAACCCAACTTATTGCATTTAATTTTCATTTCAGGTGGTTACAGTGTAATAATATAGTAGTACTGCACACTGTGCAGTATCGCTTCAATAGCACATAAGTACTACTCTGTCACCAACTTCACTGAGGCTTGACTTAAAATAGAGGGAAGAAGAGAACTAGTATTATTCATTGAATGACTTCAGATATAACATCCAGTTCTTCACTCTCATCTCTAACACTATCTCTATGGCTCTGTAAAAATCAGGCCCGTAGTGTCTCAGATCAGACTTCATACATGCTCGCATAGGGGTTCGCACTACTAAAAGATCGCTCTCACTCCGATATCGAAATCAGCAGTGTGGTCTAACGCAAATTGGACCAGGCCTAGCTGGCTTTTTTCTAACTTTTTCCCATCCAACAGTGTGAATTGCTTGATAGCATCTTCATTATGGTATTTTTCAAGTGTATTGGCTCGGTTCGTTATTGTCGCGTACTTGATTCTTTTATGGTCATATTGGAATTTATCATCATCGCCAACCTGTGAATATGCTTACTGCAGTGGCATAGGCAAGTTGACCGATTCCGACGGCGCACCTTTCTGCCACTGATCCTGTACCGTATGGATGATTTTTAGCCTCAGGTATCTGATTGCAGTTCGGAGGTGTGGCTCATTTCTGCTCGAGCCATTCATACTTCAGGCAGGGGTCCATGATCATGGCTGTAGTATATAGGTGATTTGTGAGCTAACTGGAGGTAGTGATCCAGCTTCTCATGTACCTTCTCGTAGCAGATATAAAGCCACACCCTCGTATACCGTTAGTTCACGTCTACCGGTGTATATGATTTATAATAATTATATTCTTCTGCTAACTACCGTACGGTATATATCGCTAGTCCTAATCATGTGACTTTGTTCCGACATATACCGCTCCTCATCGGCCATTTCTCTGAATAGCTGGCTAGCTTTGGAGAAGTGTATCATAAAAGGTATTAGCAATCGATACCCAATCTTGACCGCTGTTCGGCCAGTTTCGTGTAGTATAAAAGAGGATTCAGAACCTTGATAACCTCCCTTACACCTTCCCATTCCTCCGGTAGCAATATAGCTTCCCGCAGGTCGTAGCCACTGTCATTATCGTCATTACCTCTCGACCGCTTTTCCGGGCGCCAGTTACTACGGAACGCTTGAAGACGAGCTTGACACTTTAACGCGTGATTAACGTTGAGTTCTAGCGAGTCTTATTGTTAGAGCAAAGCCAGGGGAGCGGTTAGCGGGTGATATGAAAGAGATGTGCTGACTTCTTTCTTACTTCTAACTGGTGCTCATCCTCGTCCTCAGCCGCCAACCATTCAATATCGCCGCATTCATTGATTCTGAATTCTTTTGAGCTCACCACGTTGCTTAGGGCTCATCCGGATAAAGCAGACAATTTTTCCAGCTTTCCAATAAAGCCGCAATTTTGCCAGAGGCCTTGAAGCTTATCGAGGTCATTTATCAGCTCAACTTCAACGACCTTTGCCTTAAACCGTTTCGGATTCTTGCCGTGAAAAAGGGCCTAGGAGACCCGATTCAATGTATGAGCAAGACACCGAATCCAACCCTTGGGCCTATCTGCTTTCTTATAAGCAGGGTCAATAGTGGCGAGAATGTAACCGATAGTTGTGCCATTAGCGGGTTCATTATCCGTTATAAAATAGCCAATCTGACCATCAATTTCCCGGTCGCGGAGGATTGGGATTATATGGGCGGCGACATTCTCTCCACTCTAGCGGCTATATAAACGGCTCATTCTAAGCTGAAGGCGCTATTCCCAGTTTTGGCCTACGAAATGTACTATGACACTGCCAATATGTTCTTTGGCAAATGGGGCAGTCCGCGTGTTGAAGGAGATAGTTATCCGACTATGTGACAGTCACCGGATGACTTCCTTTCGGATTTCCTTTCGGCGTTGGTACTCAGAAATAACCCATTTACGAAGGGTGTTACTACACTTCGGGAGCAAGTTAAGAATAGAACGATTAGTAAAGCAAATCAGTGACAGAAAAAAAATCCTCGGCTATGTCATTTAAGGCATCTGAATCGCCAAGCTCGGCGCTATCGGATTGAATGTCGAGTCTATTGAGAGGTTCATCGATATCATCGACCTCATATTCCAATGTTGATGAAAACGAGTCCATTCTAGCTATACTAGCATAAGGAGAATAAGTATGCTGCAGGCGCAGAATTAAGGTGATCACAATACCTAAATATAGTATACCTTCTTAGGGAATAGTAAAGAGAAATATCTGTTTCGGATCAAGCAAGACAAGAGGGAGACTTCAACCTCGCTTTCATGAGGAATGAGCGAAGTGACTTGGTCGAAATTGCATGCCAGGTTTGTTTTACATGTCTATTCCCCTGATCTACTTGTTAAAGGGCCACTTGTTAAAGGGCCAGCCACGATAAAACTAGAAGAAGCTTAAGGACCTTGCTGTCAACCACGTCACTCTTGTCAGCGGACAGGTCCCTGAATCATAAAATGAAGATAAAATTCTCTCAGTAAGGCATTGGATTGGACTTTAGCTACACGGCTGTCCTACCACTGAGTTGCTATATACAACATGCCTAATCTTAAAATACATAGAAGCTGAGCATACAGGACTCATATATTATAATAGAGAAGCCCTGTCAGTACACTTCCTTAGCTCAATATTTCCCTGTTTAGTTCAGTTACCATTCTTGATAACCAGGGGTCCCGTATGTCCCTTAACTGGGGGCCCGTCTGTCCCTTCGGTCCCAGAGCACTGATGCAATTCCCATGGAACGCTGACAACTCTTACTAACTTCCCAATTTGGTACTACTAATGTAGTAGTCATTGTCAGAGCCTCATACTCAAAATTTCATTCTGGATCAACTCAGCCTTTTGCAACTGTTATTACTATCCATTATATACATAAATAACTCATATAACTTATCTATACCTTTTAATAGGTAGGACTGCTAAATCAAGCATCACCAAATCATACAGTACTATAATACTACGCATTAATAACTACTTGGTCACACCGCCAATTAGTAAGCCAACATTTTTAGTCTAGTCGATTTATGGCTTATTCAGTATCTACCACTGCAAGTCAATTTGTATGAACGAACACACTGTTGCTTCAAAGATCTACTATCCCTCCTTGAAGCTTTACATATATCCTATTCTACTGGCAAGCTCCCTACTCTTTTTTTCGGTTCTTTACTCTGGTACGCGCCCTCGGACTGTGCATCACTCCAGAGGCCTGGTTAACACATTTACATCTGTAGAGACATACCCCTTGGCGATATATCTCTATTGGTTCTAGATAGGAATAATAATTTCCCAGGATAGTGAAACTTTTAACATGAGAAAGCGCTGCTGGAATCACTCTCAGCCAGCAATCGAAAGTGTAATCACAGTACTGGTGTGCATACTGCTTGCTGTGGCACCTGCAAGAGCACTTAATATGATTTAGCTCACGAACAGTGAAATTCAGGGTAAAACATCACCCTGTGGATGCTCCAGCCTCTCTGCCAGTTCGCATTTCTGTGATGCAAAGTCTAGCTGTCTAGAGAGTACTCATCGAGTACAGCACCGAGATAAATCGATTTCTTAGCTTTTGAAGTCCACTGGTTGAATATTTGAAACTGATAAAATGGCTCACCATCCAAAGCGCATTCAGGAGGTAGCTGCTCACACTCCTCACATTTCCCCCTTTGCTTTAAGTTGCCAGTGCAAGTAGGGCAATATCTCTTCAGTAAACACTTACATCGGCCTTTTCATTTAACATAGGAGTCACACACTGTTGATTCATGCTTTTTCCTGCAAGTGCTTTTTTATTGTTCGGATAGCCGCGGCATGACTGTTTAAACTTATGTACGCAAGTATATAAAAGACTTAAAAAAAAAGCACAGTGATTGAGTATTGTCACCTATTGGTAAGTACATACATGGCCACATAGGATATACTCTATTAAGCAAGTACATGGTGCCTCCTAATGTAGAGGTACATATAGCCACATCTGAACTTCCCAGTTCTCAATAAGTCAACAAATCCAAGTCAAGTCGATCAAGTAACTTGGTGACTTAGTCAGTGGGTGGCCAATTACGAATAATACTACAAATTCTCTCACAGCCTTTCAGTGACTGCCCCAGAGCAAAAAGCGAGAGTAACAATGACAGTTAACCTACGTATATCCTTTCCATGATGTTTCCAACTTATAACTTATATGATAGCTGTATACTCTATGATACCCGGTCGGATGAACGCTATCATAACCTATATATTTCTCCGTTCATCCCAATTCCTCCACGGAAATGATCCGCTATTACTCTTCCCTGCAGAATGCTTTCTTCTACAATACCTTCAACGTGCTTCGGCTCGACACGTCCATACCAAACTCCCTTGCCAGCTAGTGGACTCGGGCATGATGACAAGGTTGCCATGCCCGGCGGGATATAAATGATGACGTTCCCAGCGTACTTGTGCCCGCCAATGTGGCTGATCAGGCCAATATTGGCATGATTCGCACCATCGACCTGCCGACTTCCCAATATGTCGGTGGTGAAACCCCTGCTTTGCAATGACCGGATAAATTCCGCTTCGAGGGATGGTCCCATGATGCCGCAGCGCATATCGCGTCCTCCATGGCCACAGATCAGGATGGTGGGTGAGTGCTTGATTTCCACAATTCCTGGAAACATAGACATTAATTTTGGATCGCGTGTCATCTCAGCGCGTTTTGTCTCGGGGAGCAAAGAATGGGCACGGTGAAGCTCGCGCGGAAGAAGCATAGCACGAACAAAGGCCGAGAGGCCCACGCCCTGGGAATGGTGTGGTGTGGGGAGCGAGGGCTCAACGGGGATAGAGGGAACATATGTAAAGCTCGGAAATAGAAAAGTTGACGCAGAATGCAGTGGTGAGTTTGAGTCCGGAACAAATGAAGAGTTACTGAGAACGATATTATTATAAGGCTATGCAGTTTCCAAACTCATAATCAGTCCGCGCCCTCATTGAAGGTTGTTCCCACCTAAAGGCGGAATTAAGTCATGATATGATCTCACATGCATACATCGGCGTATTTCCCACCCCTGCCGATCAGGGTTTTCAAGCCCCTCACGAGGGCTCCCCAACTCTCGCTATGCCCATCATCCTCGATGCGACTAGTCCAATCTCGCCTTCCCGTAGCTACTACAACGTGCTGAGTATACGCGGCCATAGTTCCGTTGAGCGGCTGTTGATGGTCGATCTCCAGCCCGTCTGGCATTGGCGGCGCTGGCGCACACTTACATGTTGCTGTTAGTTCGGGACAGGTTTCGGTGACAGGAAATGATGGTGGTGAGGACGACCCATCAGCAAGCACAGAAGCTGTCGAGAGACTCCTTAGGAGCTGTAGACTTCTTGCTTGCTCTCTCCTCTGGCGAGCTGAACGTGTGGCTGGTGAGCGTGATACGACCAGTACTAGCTGGAGAAAGCGTTTCATCTCTTTGAATTGCGCCTAGGGACGAATTCATTCTACTAAAGATCGTTAAGGGTGATTGTCATAGTCGATAGTACGGAGAATTGCTGGTCTAGTGTGACGCGTGTGAGAATGCCGTCTCATTCGGGCTGGTTGGTAATTTATTATGGTAGAAAGCCACTAGACCTAAAATGGTAAATCCTAGAGTGCCCACTACTACATGCCCTTACAATGCAAATGACGAATTAACACATTTTATTACGCATATTATTCCTCAATTTACCTATGCGAGAAGCTGTATAATGGCTGTATCAAATCAGAGAAGGCATTTAAGAAACCTCATTAAGTTAAAGGCAAGAAGGTTTCCGGCTGGAGGCCAAGGCCGGGCAGTTGCAGAAAGCATGCAGCTGGTGCAACCGTGCAAGGACACAAGCAAGAGAACAATACAACGAACGCAAATTCCGATGAGCTTAAGAGAGAGCGATTAAAAAACATAGAACATCGATCGTATGATGATACAACCTGAACTAAGTCCCTTGTCCCGAAGCATTTTGAGGATATCAGAGCTCGATACGAAGTTCCAACTTCGAGTCAGATTCTGAGATAGATGACAACTGGAATGATGCCTCTGACGAAAAATTGGACCCAATACCTGAGAGTGATATCATGGATGATAACAACAGACCTCCTGGCCAGTTGTCGGTGAAATGGTCTTCAGGAGTTGGGAGCGTGTCTTTGAAGCTCATATGGGAATGGATCAAGAACAATGATATACTGGCAACAGCAGGCTAGGCTTCGTCAAGAAGCATCTAAATATTCTTCCACAGTGGGAAGCCTAGAGGGAGACTCATAAAACAGGCTGCTCGACTTGAGGCTTCCAAAGACCCGAAACGATTTGTTGAACTTTACACGGGGCAAAAGAAGTACGGCTATGTTCTTTCTCTGAAGAATAACTTCTGTCACCGCTACATGATGGTGCCCAGCGTCTTGTAGGTTCAATAGCATCTAAATGATTTCCGCGGGAGTGCATCGACGGGAGTTAGCGAAGATAGTTTTCATGAAATTAAACGAATTACCACGAATGTATGGGTACAGCGAGAAATGTCGTAGTCATGAATAGAGGATCACACCATTCCTAAGAGAAAAGTTAGTGATAGAAGTTACAGTGTCTCTTGGATGAATGAGGAAGATATAGCTGCCACTGTATGAGATCTTGCAAAAGGCAAGGGCGAAGGTATGTAAAGAACGTCATGACCACCCTTTCTAACCCGCTAGCTGCAAAGTACAATAATAATAATTGTATATTTCACAGGTTTTTAACCTCTTATAAACTCGCAAATTTTGTCTCCGAATATATTAAGAAAAGCCGGCCTAACCTCATAATTGAATGTGTAGGATACATACCAGAAACCTACCTGGGAATGGCCCGGTGATAGCCCCACCCCTCAGAATATGCGGCGCCAAAAAGAGCTTCAATTCTAACAGAAGGGGAAGCGTAAAAAGGAGCGGCGCCGCAATGGCAAGGCTCAGGAGATACATAGAAAAATAAAGAAGAGGGAAAAGAGTTCCTGCCAAGATACCTCAAGATCTGGCCTAACTGGGTAGCAAAGCGAGGAGTAACCTGAAGTTGCAGAGCTATTCAACTTTCTTCACGCCTTCGTGATTACATTTTCACATAGAGCTTTCGTAAAGATAGTAATCTATAATCTGAAAAAATTTCAAGTCCACATATTGTATGGTCGCTGAGATATTCGCCCCCGAAGTCCAACAGTCGCGGCAGGTGTAGTGGATTACACATCAAAACCCTAGTAATATGTAACCAGGATTCCATTAAGCAGCATTACATTTATTTCGCATCAAAACATGGCTTCAGATATATCAAGTAAAAGATCTCTTTCTCAAGAACAGCGCCTTAACCTTACAATCAATGCCTGTCAATTACAAGCAGGCTCCAGGGAAAAAATTCTCAGAAGCGCTCCATGAAACTCAGAAACACCTGTCCATGAATGAAGAGGATTCTATCAAGCGATATCTCTTTACCTTGGCGACTTGGAGCTGGCCAGCAGCTATCATATCAATTATCTCAATTAAGCGCGCCCTTGACGCTACCGGCATGCTCCGCACCACCCGGTGATCTGTAGACGGCGGACGATACATGACTAAATAATCAGGTCGAACATGTGTGGAACTTGGAAACACCGGAATCTTCAAATAGGATACATGTAGTACAGAAAAAGTTAATAAGTGACTCAAGGATTCAGGCCGATTGATTACATCCCCCTTCTGAGCTCTCCACCATTAGCCCAACTATTAAATACGTGATTGCGAAAATTTCGTAATTCCAATAGCACTGGCTATTAACGGTGTAACCGGAGTCCTTGGTATTATCACTGAACTCACCATAAATTTCATCCAGGTCGCTGAATAGTGCAACCACTTGTTCCAAAAGGTGGAGTTATATAGTACGCTCCTATTGGACCCGGCGAAAGTAAAGTTCCCTATTTTCTGATCAAGTGGGGAGTATAGAAATCATTAGAGAGAGATCCTTTGTAACTAATAGAGAAGATATTAGCCGTTATCATCAGTTCTCAAGTATGATAACTCTGTCAAACTTACAAGTTCACCTGAGGCTGAACAACCTGTGATTGTGTAGGAAAAAACTAATACTCCATTGTAGTTTCATGTTTAGATTGTTGATTCACACAGTACTAGTGGATGTGACCTGAGAATGACTATCATAGGTAGACGAAGATATATATGGGCAGTATCTAGAGAATTCTGAGGATTATATATTTATACCGTTTACACACATTCGAGTCTCACTGCTATGATTAAAAGTTATTAGCATCATTGGCCAGAAGCTTCCTTGGGCTAAGATCATATTACCCACTTAGTAGGAGTCGCCATGAATAGCGCCGATGTATCCCCTTGATTCACAGACCGTAAGCACCGAAAATACTGGTATCTTTCTATCGTAGCTGTATTATTGTGGTAAGTCACCTGGCCACTCTATTATAGCACCTTCCTGCCGGTGCCGTAAAAATGGTACCATATCATCATTACTACACACCTGCAGGTAGGCACTAGCCTCAGCATCTATATTATATATTGTTCAAGTCGCTATATTAAGGTGTCAAGGTCATCCGAAAAGCGGACTGTATTCTTGATGTCCCAAGCCCAACTGCTGAGTAATCGAAGGAAAAAGCCATTCAGTCATTGCTACAGTGCCTGTTGAATCTCTAGAAGGAGATTCTTAATTCATGTTACCAATATCAGATTCCAACTGCCAACCTTTCAGCAACAGGGGATTTGATATTTACCCGAAACAGGATTGCGAAGTGGTCACTGCTAGAGCCTGAAGATGATGAGACTAAAAGCGTACAAAAATGCTCAGCGGGAGTAGACCAATGCACACTAATTTAGACTGGTCGAGAGTAGAGATGTTACAATTAGTCTACTCCCGCCGAGCACTTTTGTACTCCCGTTCAACTGTAACCCGCTGTGACCCGAAGCAAGAGTCTTGGTTCCTCTGTTCACGTAAGCAAGCTTGACGCCCAAACCAAAATTTGATAGGAACGCGAAAATACAGATTAATTTATCTCCCTTCACGTGATTTTACGCGATTTAACGAAGAACCAAAAAACTAGGGTTGCCATAAACCTTACCATAATATTCTCATGCTGCTCCTTGATTGCGTGATAAGGCGTCGCGTCTGGGTGTTTACATTCCATTGCACAGTGCACCAATATCAAGAACCATACTTGGGAACTATATCAATTTTTCTAGACGTCTTACGCTAACACATCAATGGAATCAGAAAACCGACACCGGTGCAATAGTTGCAATTGCTTCCGTCCTATCCATGACTTCCGGTTTAACAAGCGAGGAAAGCAAAGAAAACCTGCTACAGACATGAAAAAAAGCGCGCCTTGTAGATAGATGAGTGGGATAAATTTATGGAGGAAATTTGAGCCTGAAATAAGCTTGTATATCCCCATAAAATATCTTTATCCTCTACAAATTACAGAATTAATTGGACTACTAGAACCGGGACAAACCTCTCGATATTCAGTACACTTTTGGCCTTGATCAGTTACCTATCAATTTTGGTGCTCTGCGGAAGAGAGGCAGTATGGGCATTTCGGATCACAAGCCACTAAGCCGACGATGAAGGACCTCCTAGAAGTTATCTGGAAAGCCGGCGGCTACCGGTTCTGGCATAGACGGACTAAAAAGGATTCAGGCTTGGTATATGAATACCATTGCTGCCAGGATGGTCCTGTGGAAAAGAAATTTATCGAAGAAGATAGATTGGTAATAATGGAGGATGAGCCTGTAGGAGAGGTCGACGTGGAATCTTTTCTCTCCAACATGCAGTCAACGACGGATATATGCCGTGAACAGATAGCTAAGGGTAATGTGAGGTTTGTCGAGGCATTCATGCTACTAATGGGATGGACCAAATTCAAACATTGACAGAGCAGATTCAAAGGCGCAAAAGCCAGCGCACGATGCCTTTGACATGGAGTCGAAATAGACACCCAGCCACTATGTATTGTCGCTAGTCAATTCATTCACACCCTATCACACCCTACACCCACATTTATTTGTGTAAGGCCTCACCTATGTTCGCTTACAAGATACAACGTACGCATGCACGGACCGTAGCTACGCTAAGACACGTGA
>JAHQZX020000501.1:0-10914 GCA_019804575.2 Pseudotulostoma volvatum
ATACTCGCTCCTGCTCTCCAACTCATTCTTTCGGTGGATTCAATGTATATAATACAAGCTAGCCGATCGGTCTCAGCTACGGTGACAGCCATTGCTCATGCTTCGTCTTGAAGATCCCGATCAGCTATGTTAACCATCTCTTTGCAAGTTCAACTTGCGAATCGATCGATGGGCGCCGACATTGGTGTCATGAAATTCTTATTGTCACTCCCCTCTCGAGGGATAGAAGCGGTTTTTGAGGATGTCTTTTGTCCGCTTCTTCAATTGATCTCCGGTGCTTTAGCAACCTGCAGGAGAGAAAACAAAAACAAGTCTCTGAGGACGCTGTACCACGCACAAGAGAGGCATCATATTCCCGCTTCTGCGAAGAATCGTGGGGTCTGGAGACTTGAGAGTTTGGCTTGGCATTCCGTGGAGAGTGAACGTGGGTTGACAAGAACTTTTGGGATATGGAAGGGTGGAGTAAGGATCTGTTTGGAAGTGAGGAGGAGCTATGGTATGCGGCTATACTGGCTATTGAGCACGGTTGAGTTTCGGTATGATTGCCAACCTTTTGTTTCTCAGGCTGGTTGCCATCTATGACTCGTTCGGCTTTCTTCTATCTTGCTAGATTCTTCCATCATACATTTTCCTGTGGTAACCCACCAGCATCTTCGAGATGTGCACTTTGCCGAAGCCTAGCAGCCAGTTCTCCGCCGTCAGGCTCAGCTTCCTGGTCTCGCAAGTGGTCATTCATCGGCTCTCATATTAGGTACTTCCTCAGCCTGATTATGACAAGGGAAATAGATGACCAGGAAGGGACCTCTCTCGAGTGAGGATCAAAGCTTAGGCTTGTCTGCACTAGTCATCTGTTCTCTTTACTTCTCAGTCGAAGGGAGCTCCCGACATGAAAAAGTTGAGTTTCAGCTTCGCTGGATAGGTTGTGAAGGATGAGAATTCGCCGAAGCTTCAACTAGCAGAAGTAATGTTTTTTGCACTTCAATAAGGGCTAGCTATAGGATCTGCATGCTTGGGAACTCGATGCGAAATTAGAAGTCGACTGTGGTTAGTGGCATATCAGCCGAGAAGCCGCCGTTCCCCTCGTGGGAACGGCCAAAAAAACTTTTTTTTATAAGTCTCCCTCTTTCTACTGTTATCTCAAAGCGGCTAACTACTTTTCCAGACAAGTGATATCGTGATGACTGGTTTCAGTAAGAAGGTTATGGGAAAGACGTTCGTTGATTTTGAGATCTAGGGCATACTGTGTTGTTTACTTGGAGACTGATAGATGTGAGATTTGAGACAATATTATGGGTTTATAGCTAGAAATTTCCTGTCTCGAACACTGATTCAGACGTGCTTATTATGACTACAGTATAACTTCGTACACACAATGACCCTTCTCCATGCATTCAAGTTCTGCCGGAGAGCCAGCTGAGGGAATTGCGTAGAACATAATAATGTACCCAAGCGCAGTGATATGGGACTACATCATGGCTTCGTTTCTCTGTTTCGCCATCATTATACAACTGATAAGCTGCGTTTGGTACCTTTGCTCTGTGTGCAGGGACCGTACTTTCCAACTAAATTTCTAGTAGTCATCTCCTCCTTCCTCATGGCCACTGCCTTCCTTTCGAGGAAGTTGTGACAACAAAAAGTCTTCAGGTCTCCCTCTTGTTTGTCAGTTCTTCATTTATCTACAGGTATCCCGACTGACTCCCATTCCTTGAGTTAAAGATACCCGGGATTCAGCTGAATTTGTTATCTTATTAACGTTTTCCCTAGCGTGCAGGGTGATCAATTGCTATGCATCTACTTCACATCATACTTTCGACCCTCGGGCTTGCAGCTTACGTCGCCTCACATAGTCGAGGCGAGCGTACTTCCCTCCCGGAGCCGCCAGACTTGAGTGACCTAAGGCACGAAGGGTCAATCTTCCACCCTCGTCCCCTTCCAAAAATCAGCTCCGGTGTCAGGGCAAATGTCAGACCCAAGGTGTCACCTGGCCATAAGTTTGCTCTTACCGTTGGCCCAAGATGTGGCCCTAGGCTGGGACACTGTGATGACGGTCTTTGCTGTTCGCCCCTAGGTAAATCCTTTTAAGCGAGTCAAGTTATATACCTTCCTGCCTCTAATAACTAACATGATACAGGATACTGCGGCAAAACTATTGATCATTGCCGATCCCCTGATTGCCAGATTGACTATGGAGTTTGTGATGCTAGCCGAACTCCCGAGGGAAGACCGACTACATACATTGCTCGACCCCATATCGGAAATGTCCCGTACGGTCGACACGGTATCTTTATATGCACAGTCCCCAAAACCGTTGCGTTGACCTTTGATGACGGACCTAACCGCTATACAAGTGATCTCCTCAACGTGCTGGATTCTTATAGAGCGAAGGCGACATTTTTCGTTTCAGGTGTGAATTCTGGAAAGGGACAGATCGACGACTTTACACTACCCTGGGGCCCATTGATTCAGCGTATGCACCGCAGCGGTCACCAGATTGGCAGTCACACATGGTCGCATGAGGATCTCAGCAAGATCTCGCGATCGCAGCGCCGTGACCAAATGTTCAAAAATGAAGCCGCGATTCGAAACATTCTGGGAGGTATTCCAACATATATGCGCCCTCCTTATTCAAGTTGCACCATTGATTCGGGATGCCTAGACGACATGGACGATCTTGGCTATCACGTCACGTACTTCAATATTGACACCGATGACTATAACAACGATCACCCGCACTATATCCAGCGTTCAAAAGACATCTTTGATCGAGCTATCGACATGCAGGACCCTCCCGGCCGGTCTTTTCTGGTGGTTGCTCATGATGTGCATGAGCAGACTGCTCATAATTTAACCGCGCACATCCTCAAGAAAACGTATGCCAAAGGATATCGTGCTGTTACCGTCGGTGAGTGTCTAGGTGATTCAAGAGATCACTGGTACCGCTGGGATTATAGTACTCCGGTTCCGAAACTTCACGACTGAGATCTCAATCTTTTCACACAATACCCGAAACACTCTCTCTTGGCCCTGGAACGTTTTTGTATGGGCTCATAGATCTTCAACGTGCATCATACTACCAACTACGCTGGATGCACGAAGGACAGTGGGCTTCAATGCTTTCCTTCTCTTGCTAGCAGCCCCTACAAATAGCTGTCTTTAGGTTTCCAGGTCGTTTGATGGTATCTGAACGCTTTATAACTTTTGCCACAGCCTCTCGAGTTCTTCGATGCTTGCAGTTGGGGTGTTGTGTTCGGGAGTTATATCGATTACATGGCGTTCGTGTTAGCAGGCAATTATCGGGTTAGGTTGTGTGCTGTACATAAGAACCCAGTGGTTCTCCTTGCTCTGCTCTAGGGCCAGTCTTTCTTTGGTCTATTGGTAGCGCCTTTAAATAATCCAACCATACATCACCTTCGACTTGCACACTGGGTCTAGCCATAAGTAGGTCTTTAATCGTGATTAAGCGGGATATCACCTATTATTATTTTTTTTTATTCAAGTTTCCATAATGCCTATACCGGCTAAGATCGACTTGAACTTTCGCTATTATTGGTAGGTAAGTTATGGGTAGGGTGACAGGGGCTCAAGACTATGTAGTCGAATTGCTATTTGATGAACTCAGAGCCTGAACCAATTTGACGGATTCGGATGATTCCCTTTCATTATATTCTGAGCGAACTGCTTTTCGAAACGAAAGAAAAAATTTCTGATATTGACACCACCGATAGTGATCACCTCGTTGAATTATGATTCGCTGCTGAGTCGCTGCATAGAAATATGATGTATCTATGTATACATAAACATGTGCATGTATATCGATGTAAAGTGGACAAACAAGGACGGAGACGGGCATGATTATGGTTATATGTAATCATTACGGTTACAGAATTCGTCCATGATAGGAAGATATGAAAGAAGAAAGGAAAGGTGAACTTGACAGGGTGAGATTTTTTTTTTCCCCCTTTAAAAATTTTTTTCTCCATTAATCATCACTTCTTTACCATCTTTAATAGCGGAGCAATCCTCGCCTTGCGACTCAAACCTACTCGAACGGGGACCTTGCTTGTTCGCGCAATAGGACTGTGCTTATCTGGCCCTTTGCTACTTCCCGTTGTTGATTTATCGGCTATCCTAGAGGTTTGTTTCTTTGGCGTCTCGGTCAATGGATCTGGGGAGGTGGTCATATGGGGTGTTCCTATCGTGTCCGGTTGGTTTTCCGTGTCGATTTCAGGGTGAGTCGATTCTTTGGTTTGCTCCTTCTCATGGTGGCCATTGCTTATGCTGGTAGGGTGGTTTAAGCTGTCTTGCAGGACATCTGGCGTTTCTCTAGAGCGATGCTTATCTCTTTTTTGAGATTCTTCCTCAGCGAGTATCGTTATTATAGTATTATCCGCCTCTGCTGTCTTCTTCCTTTTGCGCCCACGTTTTTTCGGCTCGGATGCTGACATGTTGGGCTGTAGTGATCCCGTTAGATAACCTGGTCCTTCTTTAGTTCCTTTGTTACTGGCGTTTGCAGGACGATTGATGTCATTATTTTCTTCGGTGATGTGGCCCTCATTTGATCCCGGGTTTGAAGATAATCTAGATTCTTCATTCTTTGTATTATTGGACGGTCCATCCACAATCCATAACACGTCATCATCAACTTCCGATTCGTAAGATTTTTTCATTATAATCGACGTAGTCTTTCCCCGTCTCAGCTTCTTCTTCCTGGGTTTTTTGCTAATCGTTTCGCCCGTCATCAACTTAGGTTGTGCATAAGCCTGTTCGCACTTTTCTTTCGTTAGTCTTGTCGCTGAGCCTTCATCAGAGGCGTGGAACTTTGATTGACTGTGATCGCTTTGTCCGAGGTTGTTAATATTTTCGTTATCAGCCTGATCTTGTTGCACCTGAATGATATGACCTTGTTTTGGATTGATAATGCCAGGAACTCGATTGCTATCATCGTCGCTGACTTCTTGTTTCTCAGAGCTCCGGGGCCCAGATTGACGCTCACTCAGCGAATTTAATGAATTAACCACTCCCTTAACATCGTTGTCGACCTCTTCCCCCATTTCTTCATCCCCTGCAATTTTCTTCGGGCAATTACGCTGTCTCTCTCCTTTAGGCGTTTCAACGATGATAGGGAGGAAAGAATCCTTCTGGATGGCCGGTAAATTCTGCGGTTGACTCATGCATAATGGAGTGCTCTTTGTTCTCCTGTCGTGAGGGGAGATCAAGGATGAAAATGGTTCTGTATCGTGAGGAGAGTTATCGATTGGTTTTAGAGACTTTGAACGACCAGGGGTACGAAGTAATATCTCCCTTGTATCATCTTTGTGATCGAGTTCTAAACCAGCAATTGAATCACCATTCAGCCTGGCATCTCTAATCGGGGAAGAGTCAAAGTAGTTGTACGTAGTAGTTGCTACCGGAATGCCCGAACTCCTATCTTCGATATCTTGATATGCGTGAGGATTATCCCTAGTCAAAGAGAGCTCTGGCAGAGTATCTGCTGGGATATCTTCACACTTGGCATCTTGCAGTACTGCTAACAGGTCCTCTCCCTCCTTGGAGATATAAGCAGACATTGTCTTCCGGCGCTTTGAGTTCTTCACTGGACTGCCTTCGGTACCTTCTAGTTGTCTACCGGCGGTTTCGGTCATACTTTGACAACGCTTCAATCTCATAGAAGACGGGGAAGCAACATGAACAGGCTCAGAATCATCTAGACCATCCAAGGCCGCAAACATCCAGTCAACATAGGAACCGTCCTTCCGCGGCTCCTGAGAGTGATCGACGTTGCTCACCATTGCAGCTGCTTCATTTTTACATTAGCACCTGAGTATCTAGAGATAAGTACTAAATTTGTCGGCGCTATATATACTCAACTAACCAATGGACATACTACCAGCTTCAGCTGGTATCCACCTCTGTTCCCTCTTCCGTTGCGACGACGTCAGCTGGTTTTCCCAAGCTGGTGGCGACCGCGACTGAAGAAATGCATTGAAATTGACATGGGGGAGGCTAGAACTAGAAATTGGTGATTGAAATAGATTATCGCCATTGGTTTGATAGCTGCCTGTCGCCATTGCAGAACTACCATTCTGGAGATAGCACCGCATGCTTGCTTGGGACGGTTCATCCAACGGGTCAGAAGAAGTGGGAATGTCTGAGATAGCATCTTCTTCATCATCCGAATCTTGTATCACACGTTGAATAGACATTATCGGGTGATGACAATGTTAAGCCCATTGAATGAATTTCTATCATACTACGAAGTTATGCTACCCACGCGTTGTCATCCTTTTCGAGAAGGTACACGTGAGGTATTGTCTGGCGGATGGTGGCTAACGCTATTTGGGCTAGTCTGACTTTGATCATAGCCGGAATCGGGGAATGGGATTTCAAGATAACCTTTTTCCCTAGAGGCAGAGGGTGTCCTAGCCTCTTCTATGTAAGGTAGTTTAGCGAGCTGACTAAGCTACAATCTAACACATCTCTTGCTACGTGCACATTAGGGTGTGCTAAAGTACTAGCTTTCGCGCTACTGTGTACTAACTAACCATTAATGTCACAGGGAAACCCGACGGGCTCTCACGCAACACTGAGAAGCACTGATAAATCAGCAATTTGGACCGTCTGGGTTAGGCAGGTATCGAGGAACGACTTCTATAACATTGGTCATATCGTACTAATCTTTGGAATATCATGTTTGTTAATTCACTATAGAAGGAAAGTGAACATGTGATGGATTACTTTCGGGTGTAGAAAACGTGAAATATATGGTATTAATCCATACTCTGAGGTCGCATTACGCCTCGGCCAAAGAACTCGCTGATTAATTTAAATCGGTCCTTGCTTCGTTGCAACTCATTAACGAAAAGATCATGCTGATCTGCGGATTCAATCTGCCTTCTTCGAATTGCTTTGATTGTCGCATATTCTGGTGCACAAACAGGGCATTCAGCATCCTCATCACTCCTATCCAAGCACCGCTGATGAAATGAGTGTTTGCATAGAAAGTGTACTGTTGGTAGGTCTAGACTCCCGCCACATGACCTGCAGCGCCGTGCCTGAAAAACAATAGGCTTAGTGCCAAGTTCCTCAATTTCCTTCCTCTTGCTCTCCGTATCGCTACTATAGCTGGATATCAAACGGCGATTCTGCAGAGCCATCAGTATTTTTAAGACCAACATGGCCAAAAGAAGACACGAACAGCAAATATTTCCTTCTGTTCTCTTTCAATATTGTCGTTAAGATAATGCTTCACCATTCCCATCGTCACAACGGCGTTGTTGCTCAAGGCTTGAATGACTTGTAGAGGTGCCATTAACCCTTCCTGATCAATCTTCCTTAAGACGACGTCCAGTTCATCCCCAGCCTCTTGCAAGGCTTCCGGACTAGAAGCAAAGTAGGCTAGGGCATCGATGTATAGTTGGGGTTCTTGTGACCCGTATTTCTTCAGCGTTCTGATAACGCCTTGAGTGTCCTTGGCAGAGGTGTATGACCTAAATATGTCGGATAAAAGGCCTTCTTGCTCTTGAACGAGCGTTGTTCCCTCGCGGAAATTGGTCAGATCCGAGAGCAACAAAACATTCGAGGTAGAAACAGGGACCTGCAGACTATTAGCCCGAGAAGAAACACTCCAGATAGAAACGAGCTCTTACGTCTTTGGCCCATATCAAATTCTTTGCCTTCTCTGCCCACTGCTGTTTTTCGATGCCATCCCCTCCCTTACTCGCTGCATCAAGATACATTTCGAGAAGCGTAGTGTAAACGTCAATCCGATCCTCCTTTAAATCCTCACGATTTGTGAGAGCCTCGAGAAATGTAATGAACTCTTTTGGATTATCAACGAATGCGGAGAAGGCAGTTCGGGGTCTCGGGATTTCATAAGATAGAGGCTCTTCGAGACTCTCATCCTGGGTGACTACCCGGGCTTCAGAAAGCTGAGACTTTGTACCTGTTCCAACATTCATATATGGTAGAGGAAGAAGGGCTGCAAGATTCTGAACTGCGCCTCCGGGTTGGGTTTGAGGTTGAGCGGGGGGCACCGTCGGCTTTTTCGATCGAAATTGGCCAGTGTAATAGTCAATAAAAAGCTGTGTTGTTTCCTTCGCGCAATGACCCAATAGGACGCGGGAATACTTCATCAAATTTGGGTAAACCTTGTTTGTGTGAGCTTCCAATTATCCGAAAAGATGAGAATCACCAATACTGACTATCTCGGGGTCAAGCCCCGATATATACTGAAGTGCTTCTGCATATCCTCGTGAGTCCTCAATTAAAATATCGATAACCGTATCATTCTCCCCGTGCTTTCTGGCAAGGTAAGCTGCTTGCTCAAAGTAACCCCCTTGTCTACACATCGCTATGGCTGTTTCGAGATCAAACTTCAGTTCACCTGGAGCTTTAATAAACGAATCTAGCTTGGTCGTGTCTTTCAGCTTAGCATAACAATTGAGTAGCAGCGTGGTGTGGTCAGCCGTCGCTCGTTCATGATCATGTAACTCCTCCAAGTACTCGATCAAATTATGGATTTGCTGTGTATCAAGGAACTTTGATTTGTCAATACACGGTATCATAGCGGTCAGAATTTCAATTAGTCTTAGTACCTACTTTCCGGATGACTTGGGAAGGTTCAGTGTTATCGATTGCCCGAAGGTATTGCTGCATCGCTGTATCGTAATCGCCTTTTTGATATAGGTAGTCGCCATACCGACGAAAGATTATATTCTGCTGGAGAACATCAACTCCAGTTTTTTGGGCAAGATTAATGGCTAGAATGTAGAGATTTCGTTGACATAAGATCTCAAGCTTCTCCTGAAGCGGCTTCTCGTGATAACGAAAGATCTGCTGTGAATCAGTCGGCAACTCTCACGAAAAACAGCCGATCTTGATACCTTTCCATCCACAGTAACGAGAAACAGATCCCCCCATACAATGAACACACTCTTTGGGAGGGACGGGAGTGACTCAGATTGCGCGATGAACTTGAGATCCATGTCTAGAAGAGAGAAAGTCGACGTACTAAAGATATCGTCAGCCTGGCTAACACCGAGTTTCCGTAGAGGATTTAATTTCGCAGATGCTGCTCTGGGCGGGCAGACGAGGGCGACATAATCTCTGAAGACATTAATCGAACTCTTAGAACTGTCGAACGCGTAGCTCGGGCCACGTCCACGAGGCCCATAGGTGTATACAGCATCTTCCCGCGCAACCAAGATGTCTCCTGTTTCCTTATCGAATGCCATGCAATCAATTCCACACCCCGCATCCTCCAATACCCGCGCTGGCTGTCCCTGACCTCTGCCAGCGATTACAAGTGTGAGGATTCGGTTTGTCGTTGCGATGAATAGAGTGGTTGCAACGCCTCCCCGGGCCTTGAGCCCGGTGATCGGTTCTTCGGATTCAAATACGATCCGTTGCCTGGCACCCCGATCATTGATAAAGTCGCCCCTGATAATTGCGACTGACCCATTTGCGAACCCTACGGCGATTTGAGAGAGATCATCTAAAGTTGCAAAATCGCATATCTCCCATAGTCAGTCCTTTCTCCTTTTTTTGGGTTACGATCTTTGGGGGTATCAGGGCCATTTACTGGGAACGGTCTCCTAGCATTCTGCACTAAGATAGTCGACAAGCACCGCGGAGAGCCGGTTTTCTTCTCCGTCTTATCGAGAGCCCAGACCTTGAGCACCGGTTCATTCGGTAGATCTTCGGCTATTGTGACGAGAAGCGAAGTGGTCTCAACTTGTTTCATATGTCTTATGGAACCCGCCTCATGGGCTTTGAACGACCGAATGACTTTGAACGATGACGAGACGATGTGCACTATGCCGTCGGTAGTTCCAAGGAAGAGGCTTTCTGAGCCTGTACAATAACACGCGACGCCATCCTATAGAGTTGAAATGTTAGCGGAGGGATTGAACCAATCGGTGAGTGCAAAATTTAATATCGTACATTGAAGATCGAAGCACCCTCATCTGGTAAGGCAACTTGCGAAACTTCGAAGAAGTTAAAAGTTTTCCACTGTCCTCAAGATCAGTGAGAATCTAAGACGCTTCTCTTATTCATGACGTACAGAAGTCAGAGCCATTTGTTATGAAGCTCCAATGAAGTCAACATCAACAAGTCGTGGTGATGGGATGTAGTACCTATGGCGGAAGGCGTCACTATATAGAGCTTCTGGTGAAACGGCAGCTTTGTATTACTAATTGAAAGCTCAATTGTTCTTATCGGACCAAATGCGGGAGTTAAGCCTAAAGTTAGTTAGCACTTACTCGGGACGTTTGAGCTCCACCGGGGCCCTAGCGATTTTACAACTAACAAATTTTACAAGTGATTTGATGCTGACTACTATGACAATGATCATAACACTGATAATCAAAAATCGGGCAATCATGTCCTCTAGATCTTTATGAGCTGAACCAACTGATGCAATTTCTTAATAAGAAACTACCGGGCGCTGGCAGCATAACGTGTTAGAACGTATTGATACAAAGCACCCAATCCAGTAGCTGTCACAAAAGTTGTGAATAATAATGTGCATATTTTCGGGAATTTGAGCGTTTCATATTATTCTGCACAGTCACTTTAACCCAAATATTTATCAGTTCTCCTCATTTTGAGTGTGAGAAACCAACTGATTATGGGTTGTTGTAAATGCTATTTGGCACCGGTTCGGTAGTACGGTTACCTGGCTCGCCAAAAAAACCTTTCACCGCCTTTAAACAGAGCGACTGCAAGGGCAAACTGTGAGAGGTTAAGACCTCTTAGTAATACTCGTACCGCGCACTCGTTAATTGTTCCATTTTTAGTTAGCCTTGGCTTGATGTTTATCCACAAAAGGGCGTGGCTATTGTAATAATTTTCCTTTTCTTCTCTAACGAATCCTCTTTGTATATAAGGCTCTACATAGTTAATTGAGATAAT
>JAHQZX020000502.1:0-10905 GCA_019804575.2 Pseudotulostoma volvatum
ATGGATATATATATGGGGCAATGTAAATAGTTTATTTCTCGCTCTTCATGCGACGTCTTGTTTGATAGAGCCAATGCCATGGTCATTTCTCTCCTCATAGACCTAGATCGTAACAGAAAGCAGTATCCGCATCTGTTTTCAATCCCGAAAACTAGCCCTCCCATCCCCTTATCTCATTAATCAGACCCCTGGAGAGGGTTATTGGCTCTTACTCTTAAATCGGACTGAAGCTACGGTTGATGTAGTGTTGATTGGTGGCTTAACTAAATTTAAAAACTTATCACTCACAAAACCGATATCATCGCAATTTCAAAGCGACGTCGCAGTGCAAATACTACTCCCCCTCTTTTGTTTCTCAGAACTTCCTATCGCCTTTCATTATGTCCATAATATATTTGTATGATATATCCCAAAGTCTACGCGTCCTGAGAGTTATGACAATATGCATGGTGATCGAGTCGCGTTAGGTAAGCAATACTATGCCGTATCCTAGCTCCTAGTCTGTGAGAATAGATGAGAATAGCGGTGTAATCCAAGCTAGGTCCCTTCGTTCTAGCTACTGAAATTTAATTTTTGGTTTTCGGCTTCTGAACATAAGCAAAGAGTGACAGAGGGCTGGATATTTTGATCGGGAGGCAGGGGTGAACGGGTACAGGAGTATTATTATGTAGACTCTCATGAAAACAGGAATTGATAACTCCGCTAAATTGTTTTAGTCTAGACGTGAAAAACACCATGAGCTTCTTGGCTTTAAGGAAGTAGTATAGGCATACTATGTATGACCCTACGTAAGGGTTCACCCGTGTAGTTAAAGACCCACTGTTTACACTATCTTTAATTTCACACATGTTTTACAAGTACTTGCATCGATATAGATCTAGCCTCAAGACCAGAGAACTTACAGGCGCAGATACGAGGCTGCAAAGCCGCGACATTCCGTATGGGTATCGGACTGGCTCGATGTCCCTTTACGTTACAGGTTCATTAGCCTATCCGCCACAACGTATTTAGTTGCCTCGTGCTCTTCTAGGACGAGACGCTATGGCATGTGGGGAAGGTGTCGCCGATCTATAGCCATGGCCTAGAACTAACATATCTCTCGTAGCGGAGATTAATGACGAATAGACCCGATTTCAAACAAAGGTCGCCGGACAAGGTTGAATACGTACAATTCGTACCATAGCCTACGTTATCCATACGCTCGCTATTTCCCCATGCCTATATAGTATTAACCGGTGTGAAAATAGAACTAAAGACATCCTACATAGTGGCTGTTGATCAATCTATAAATGTCTTGCGACTGGTCACCAACCGAATGATCTCTTTTTTTGAAGCACACATTTAATGAAAGTCATTTACCTGTGCCCCTACTTCCATCAAGCTAGCTTTCTATAGCGTTTAGCCTCATTGAATATTAATAAAGATGGATTCGAGAATAAATTCGACGATAAGTAACGACGGTGCCTCCGTATCCAAAGCATCCGAAGATATTCATGAGTACGTTCATAGTATTATTGGCCATCTCAAAAAATCCTTTCTCCCTTAGCCGCATGAATCTCATTTTCAGTACCGATATTTATTCAAGACAATGTCACGCTTATGCTCACTGCCAGGTTTTTCTTATTGACTTTGTCGGGATGGAAATATTTCTGCATCATTTGCCATTACTTCCCCTTTTACATAGCTACACGGGCCCTAATGCATAATTCGGTTTGAAATTAGGTGTACCACCGATCCATCTAGTCCTCTCAACAATCCCCAAGAAGATCTTAATGGCCTGGGATCTTGGGTGACTCGAAGCGGTATCGATAACAATAACAGAAACGATCAGCCTGGCTCTTGGCCTCCAGAGATACCATCGATTGAATCACTCCTTGGCGCTGGCAATCCTAGTATACCGACTAGCACCGCACCAATGATCCAGGTTTTTCTTAACGAACCGATTAAATCACAAAGTTGGTCGTTTATTTCAGTTCAAGCCAAACAATCCATCGCACCATGAGTCTTCAGCTAGGCTTGGAGGAGCATCTTTTTGAATGAATGGGGAAGGTGGTCTAAATGGAATAGCCCTTCGAAATCCTTTTGTTGGGAGAGATAGACAGAACATTAAAGCCACTCAGGCTGGCTTGTACTCAACTTGAAGGACCAACTTAGACTACAGTGACGTTTAGGAATTGTGGAAGCCATGAGGCTTAAAATAAAATTCTTTAATCTCTGTTTCCTCCACTTTTGTTAGACTCATTCAGATTTCTCAATTATCTTATACTGTATCTAGTATGTTCTATGCTGGTTATCATGATATTAATGATGATTCGATGACATTTATTGCCTACCTGAGAATAATGCTGACTATATATGTATGTACACCATGTAGTGGTATTGAAGGGTGGAAGAATATATGGTGAGAAGCAATAGAAGGCAAAAATCGGCCAAGCCGTGAGATACATCATGATTTTGACCAACGATGACAGTGGGCCTTCTTTCAGTATGAAGGTGATACCATCCTCCTTAAAAAGGCCGGTCCCCTCAGTCATTAAGAATTTCCCCCTACCTAATATAACACTATCCGTAATGGCGGCCCGGGCTCGGGCCGCGTGACTCGGGACCCAGCTTGCTAAGTTACTATATGCAACCAGGATCTTCCGCTGCTCTAAGACTCGGGTCGGGGGCTAGAGAACTTGATATAATACAGTAGACGCTAGTATGGTGCCCATGGCCGAAATTTCTGGAGAGTCGCCGCTTGAACATAAATCCATGGGGTCTATAAAGGTCCCCTGGAGTCTACCTGGCAATGATACATGGGAAGCATGGTCGTCGGGTACTAGTAGTAGCCGATATTTCCCTCGCGTTTGAGGGTAATGTAGTTGAATGGCGAGCAAGCAAGCAGGATATTGTCACTATATCAACTACGGAAGCGGAGCTCCGACCGCTATCTCAGGGAGCTAAGGATGGACAATATATCAAACGATTATTGGACGAACAACGCATCATGATCCATTGCGATAATCAGACGATTTGACTCATAACTGATGAGATTGCACGCCTTCAGACAAAGCTATGGCATGTCGATACTTATAATCACTAGCTTCGTCAAGAGATCAAGAATCAACGAATCGCCGTCGAATACATATCAACGGAGAAGATGATCGTAAACAGGCCTACAAAAGCATTGGCAAAGACGGAATTCAATCAGTTTTTGAAGCAAGTGAATCTTGTTGATATAGCCGATCAAATCGCAAACCGAGAAGGCAAGGAAGCTGAAGGAGATGACGTCGTGGACAATGATATAGCCGCCTAGTTTATATGGGCGATACGGAGTGACGGGGATCGCTTCATTTTGACCAGCTTTAGCGTAGCTTCAGCTGAGGGGGTGTGTCAGATATATTAGTAACGTCTTATTAAGCGAGAAAGGGGTAAAGTTACAACTTGAAGGTAGCCAAAAGGTGGGCCACAACGCCCCAAGAACATAGATCTGAATACACATCATTGACACCTCCGTGATCACATAAATTATATCAATCATCAATCCCATTTTCAGCTTAGCATATCTGACAGGCGCAAGGACCCACTTAAGGTTCCAGAAGGATACATTCATTTGTATGGTTTCATTTGTACCATTTTATGGGTATAAATACCCCTACGAAGTCAAGTACTTAACAGAATCTTTCCTATGTTCTGTAGCTAATTTTCAAGAATCAAGAGACTATTAAGTTTGTCATTTTTCTTACTAATATTCTTAGTTGCCTACATTATTTCTCTTCCAAGCTTCTCTCTCGGAATATCTTACTGCTCGGAGAAAGTGGCGAAATCGATGGCGCGAACATCTTTACATAGCAATCCCGCAAGGGTCACGAGACCGGTGATGCATTTGGAACCAGAGACATACAGACTCAGGCTCTCACTTCCCACACAGTTGAGGCTTTCTTTCCAGCGCGACAAACAGCCTCGTTTTCGGTTCTTAGGGGGCCGTTGTCGTTATTAGGATGAAGGCACCTTATTGAACTCTGGCACATATTGGTTATAGATTACCCTCATGATTCCAACGACATCTGAAGTCTCCTTGGACCTTGGTGTGACCATTCCGATGTGTCCGGTCGAGTCTCTGAGGCTCTAACACCTTAAGTGACACAATGTTTATTGGAAAATTCGAGTAATATGCCACGTCGCAGGACTGAGGTCGTTTTCTTCCCTTCTTGTTGGATAGGACCACATCAATCTCACCTATTGTGATCGAACCACCTCCACGGACAGCACAATCCACTTACAAACAGCCTCATTTTCGGCCAAGAAGAAACCTACACCTTTTCGGCAAGCGTTTTACAATAGCCTTTGACTACTTGGTTTGACGGTATACTGGCGGCTCAAACACCGGCTTATCTATGGCTTTTATAAGAGAAGGCGAACCAAGTCACCGAGCATAAAGCGCACCTTGTGGCATGAGCATTACTGGATAGCGATGTAGAGTTGCCAACCTTCTCGACCAGATATGAGCTTTATCGATGTCAACTTGACGCTCTGTCTCTAAACTGATCGCTGTCTCTGTATACTAGCCTACGGTTCGCACACTGTGTTGTCGATAAGAATCAATAAAGCGGTAGCGTTGGCAGTTTACAGCTTGATCCTGGGCTTACCGTGGCTTTTCGTTTTTGAACCCTACGATCGATCTTATGGATGTCGGAACATCGCTGTGCCCACTTGTAAAGGACAAGACATATTTCAAAGTTTGGCTTTTCTCTCAACGCCATACTCAAGGCAACTTCCTACTATCGGTCGTTATTCCAAAGGCATCATCCACGAACAAGCGGAATAATTTGCTCGGTGCAACAGCGAGGAAACTTCCCTTATGTCTAGATTCACCAACTTCCTTACAAGGCTCTGGAGCTTTTATCGCCTTGTGTGTTGTGGCTAATTGTTTTTGCTTCCTTGACCGTCCGTCAGATCTGAAGGGTGAAGAGGATAGAGTCAGCCTTTATGATCCGCACAAATAATCCAATTCCAGATCTCCCGGACTCTTAATTCAGAGATATACTGGCGAGTGATTCCATCGTCGGTTAAAACAATAATTTGAACTATGGGGCTCTTCAGCCTTTAGGATCTCAAAGTGCTTTAGCTCATGTTTAGCAATCAGTTTTCAACAGCTCCCGTCCCATTCCTTTTGCTTGGCTTAAAGTTAAGCTTTAGCACCCTGCTGCAAGTTTCCTCCTACGGCATGTGTTCTTTCTTCCCTCTTCTTTCTCAGCTTCTTTACTTGCGTAAAGATCTTTGTTGATGGCAGTTGAAGCTGCATGTTATTAACTGATAACACGGAGATGTACGACCTTCGCCGAAGAACTATTGAGTTGAAAGATTACCAAGCAGCATTTCTGAACGAAAGAAAAAAATATATCAATGACAGCTAAAGTGCAGTTTACCTTCAAGAGTGGCAACTTCAGTGATGACTTGACTATGAGCCGTCTAGCGATGATACCTAGACATTCCAGATACACCGTTAACTTCACGTTTCAAGTTATCTATGTGTTGCATTTAAGATTTATAGCAGTTCACCAATATAGGATTTAAGCTTGCTACGCGATATATAATCCTACACTATGACAAGACACTGGCTCTCTACATAATGCATGAGGATCTCTTTCCTCTCTTTATACATTGTTTCCTTTCAATACCGGTTATGTACTTGGCTATAGTCTCCCATATTAACAGTGCGATTGTCTATTTCATTTATATGGATGACATATTCTCTTCGACGTAACTCTTGTGGCTTGTGCACTTTTTTGTATTGAGAAAACGGCCAATAAGCCTGCTCTAAACTTTACAAGAGGTTTGAAGACTTTGATGACTGAAGAAGAGTTATTCCTGTTTCCTCTGGTATAAAAATACGACTCTTTGCCCCCGATAGGAGATTGTTCCGCTGGCTCAGCCCGGTACTTTTCGCGTTGCCTCTTGAGGTCATCGCATAGACATACGTCAACACCAATCTTCCAGAGCACCGGAGTAGCGGCATACCTGGTAGCAAAGGCTACCCACACGTCTAAGAAGGACTTATCAAAGAAATCGATCCATCTCTCAGCTTTATCCCTCAGCTCAACGGAGATTAAGTGAAGGAATGGCATCTTTATACCTGGACTAAGGGGTGGAAGAGACCGACTTGGAAATGTACTTCTACTACCGGATTATTGGATCTGTGACTATTCTGCCACTGTTTTAACCTATGTGGAAATCTGTCTTCGCGGCAACAAATCCCTCAAGTACGGCTAACTATGAAGACATGACTTCTCATGTCCGATAGCTGGAACTGGTCCGCGCTCAGCTATATACCGGACCTATTCAGAGACTGACTCGGCGTGGCTTAACAGCATATGCTTCAGGAGCCAGTGAAGAGTTACCTAGATCCTTTAGGCACTTATCGTCGTTCTAGCATACCTTAACGCCTTTTATACGATGCCTCTAGTAAGGACATGTATGATACATAGACACACGTCGACAGTCAGGCCAGAGGACCACAGTCCAGGAGGAAGAGGGTATACCTGGGGCAAGGGCTCTCCACGTAGCAGACAAGAACCTACCTAAGAGAGAAACAACACAGCTTTAGTCTTATATTAAGGCTACCATGACCCCTTGTAGTAGTAGTAGTATTCAATGACCCGATCTGGCTGACTATGTACATGTCGCTATGCGGGGTTATCCTTACAAACTCCGATTCCAACGCAGTAAAGTAATAAATATCCCTCTTTAGCTCCTATAACTCCGTTTCCCACTGCTCTGCCAGATTGGAGCTGCTGTTTGTGTCTGTTAAGTTTTGGCTCGTGCCCACCATATGACCCGTGTGGTAGGCTGTTTCACATCCATAAGCCCTACCATGACCCCTTTACAACTTGTTGGGAAGCTTGTGTCTTAGATAACGTTTGGTTAATTCTGCAGTCGGTATGGCTACAAGTCGACAACTTCTTCTCTTGGACCTATTGCTTGGAGAGCCAACAAACAAGACATGGTAACTACGTCATTAACGGAAGCAGAATTGTTATCTCTCTCACAAACACCAAAAGAAGCAATGTAAGGCATGTCGACATACATTCACATTGGCTTCGTCAACAGGTACAACGACGTACCGTCTGGTTACAATGCGACAAACCAACAAGATGATCGCGGATGGACTGACGGAAGCCCTAGGCAAATGCTTATTCAAAGGGTTCACGGAAATGGTAGGGCTCCAGAATCTGGTTGAGAGACATACTTTGATACATCGTCAAGATGAGTTGAAAGATCACTTGCTGGCAAAGAATGGTCAAGTGGAATCAGAAATGATGGCTTTTACCTATACGAGATATTTGTAATATACCCTGTGACGGCGGGGTGACAAGCGGCGATGTCTGATCGCCTTTGGGCACTTTCGAGGATTCGCTACCCTTGAAAGCTCAGTGTTGGTTAGCTCTGTCATATATTAACAGAATCTCAAAAGTAAAACAAGGCTTCAATCCGCCTATTACCTATTTCTCAGGAAGCCGGACAAAAAACGATTGACCCTTGTACTTGCGAACGAAAAAGACATCAATCCGCCTACTTGTTTTCAGGGGCCGGACAAAAGCAATTGACCCCTTTTTACTTGGAAAACAAAACAAGGCTTCAATCTGCCTATTACTTGTTTTCAGGAGGCCGGACAAAAGCGATTGACTCTTTTTCACTTACGAATGTTATATTATGGAAAATATCTACTTTTATGCATGGGGCGTTTGGGGTTACTTGAAAATCTATGAATTCACTTTATGACATGCTTTTTGGGAGAATGTCTACTATGTACTAAGCACTTGGTCGAAGGAGATGGAAGTAATGATAACGTATTGGTAGAGCACAGGCAATGCTGTTTTGTATCATCGTACTATAAACCTTACGTTGGATAATCCGATAAGGTTTATGGATGGTAATAATAGATCCATGGGAACATTGAGAACCATGAGCGTTAGCCCTTGTGGGGTCGAGGTGCCGAACCGTGAATATGAAATAAGCTTATATGGATGTATCATAAGTTTATGTAATTATATGACCCAACATTTTTTCTTCCATGGTTGATAAATTGTTGCTAAAGAATAAAGCCGATATGGGAGTCTAAAGATTTGGTGTCTTCGCACCCCACCATCATACGCAACCCAGGCAGGACCGAAGTAGCCTAATTGTTGCTAGAGAACGGAGAGTCTCAAGATGATCATGGTCGAACCCCACTAGCGTTGGTAGTCAGATACCCGGAAGTGGTCCAATTGTTGTCAGAGAATGGAGCCAATCTGGAGTCTAAAGATAATTATATTAGCACTAGCAGTCAGGCACACGGAAATTCTTGCTGTCGCGTTCCTAACACTCCTCAAACTATTTCTTCACTTCCTAGAGGGTTTCATTGTTCTTGAGTCCACTCTTAATACCACCGACCAAGATCCTCGGATCTGGCAGACATTTCCCACTTCGATTATTCCTGAATGAATTCATTTTCCCTCCATCATCATTCATCATGTCACGTCCGCAAAGAAGCTCCGCATGCCGTGTGGTGCATCCGCGGGGACGCGTGGGTTTGCAAATGATCATCTCTGGCCCCCTTCCCCTCCGGGAAGGAGGTTCTGGGCGTGATGGGGGTTATCTGGTTGATTCTGCCAGTAGTCATATGCTTGTCTCAAAGATTAAGCCATGCATGTCTAAGTATAAGAAACGTATACGGTGAAACTGCGAAATAGTACCTTGCTACATGGATACCTGTGGTAATTCTAGAGCTAATACATGTATGGGACCTCCCACAGGTAGAAATAGGGCTGAAAGTTGCCTCCAATATCGAGGGACAGTTTTACAACATGATGAGAGATGGAGATGGGGTAAGAGTGAGAGTGGGGGTGAGGGATAATTCCTGGAACCGGCCTCAGCCGCTGAGGGCTTCCCTCCCCAGTTCTTTGATCATGCCTTTCTTTCTGGACTTTTCATCGACTACTAACGCATGTGTCCGCATATTTTTCTGGCTTGTTGCTGTGTCATGCAGTGCACTGCTCTGGTTGTCATGAACGCGTCCCTTCTTCTTTGTCAACATTCACAACATTTACATCTATTCCGATTTCCGTAAGGAGTGTTTCTACAGTACTTTTCTTCTCGACTTGTCCTCCTCGTTTGTCAATGGCTCGTCCCCCACTGGAGCATATTTGAGTATCCCCATCTTTTGTCACTTTATTCGTCGCTTCATTTTCATCGGGTCCTTTCTTTTCTGACGCTGTCCGCTCCTCATCATTGTCTTTTCCCAGCTCCACGACCTTCCTCGGAGCCTCTACCAACCGATGTTCTAGGAAATCTTCTTGATGCTTTCTGCATCGACAGATCTTCTCTCAACCCCTTCGCTTGCCTATCTCCCAGTTGTTCTTCCGTTGTTCTTCCGTTTTTGCTCAGCACTCATTTCGTCGTAATGTGCTTCTCCAACCCACTCCAGTCTCTAAACTATCTTCGCCGCTTCCTCCTTGGACACCTGGCTGTAATGGCCCTGTCTTGATTCCACCACAACTCTATCGTGATGCCGATTTGATCAGCAAGCCTCCATTCAGCCTTCCACTGTTCACTTAGATCGCGATGAAATCTTTCAGTCGTGATGGTCATTATCTCTTGCTGGAATCTAGTCATATCCTCAGTACGGGTACTCGCTAGATGAGCCGGTCCATCCGTTATCCTAGAATAGGTTCACTTCTCCGTATTTACAATCGGGCTCTCCAGAAGCTAAGCAAACTTCCTCTGCTTCCTCGTTTGCTAAGATATGTTCAAAAACACATTGCTGATTGTCGTGCCTTTCCGTAGCATCTTCATACCTTTCGTCCTTCGCCACGTTAGCCATTCGTGATTGAATAAATTTGGCGTCCGGTTCAGACTCGCTTTTCCGGGTAGCTCCTTGACTTCTTGGCTTGATGATCTGGCTTTCTGCAATTAAAACAAAGCCTGTTTTTCCGACATTAACCAATACGTCCTTCACGTCGACCTTTAGACCGGTTCGATATTGGGCTATCCAGGCTTCATCATTCCAGTCAAGGTGAAACATGATTTGGTTAAACCGTGTGTTATACTTCCACACAGAAGATCTCGTTGGTTTGATCTTCACGGTCGCCTTCCCCATTCGTCAAGTAATCTCGCAATATCGGTTCATACCATAGTCCAGTATCTTCCTTGATATGCGTACCAACAAAGTTGACCTGGGATCCCTCTGTCTGATTCTAATGGTTGAGCTCCAAGTCTATTCGAGTAAGGAATCCCTGACGCTTAGTTGGGTCCTCGGCAAATGGTGCTAGCTTACCAATCTTGTACTGTCTCTTTTTTATTTCAACAGGTTCAGGTCGTTCATCAATTTTGTTATGACTAATCTGCAAATCCGTAGGTCACTAGCAGCCATGATTGATTAGTAATTCAAAGTTGGAAGGGCATATACTCTCTTTCAGTAACTAGAGAGGAAAACACGGCCGGTCTCTCTCTTTGTGATAACCGATGCTGACTGCTGCCCAGCCAACCTTAGCGCAGGCGTGTAGGGTTATGCAGGATCAAAGGGGGCAAATAGAGAGAGACTAAGGTTGCTTAACCAGTATAGTTAACTGAATAAGTGTAAAAGGTGATCAAGCTTAAATCTTCAGAAAGCTCAATACGAAAAGTATTATCACGTTATAGTCCCATGACATTTGCGGTTACTAAACTATGAATAACAGAATAATAGAAGTGTCTAAATACATAGGAAAGTAGGGGCTTTTTATGCCTTTCTGAAGGTACAAATTCGCCATACAAATAAGTACCTCAAGATAATCGCAAGTGGTCTGTGCGTCGATTTCGATTATCTTTTATGCGGACCCTCAGTGGCTACGGTAGGAAGCGCAAAGGGACGCAAAACAGTTTATGAATTGGCGGCACAGCTCT
>JAHQZX020000503.1:0-63023 GCA_019804575.2 Pseudotulostoma volvatum
TAGCGAGGAGGCGGATGACTAAGCACACAACGGTTATAAAGGTTGTGGGCATGGAAGCGAAAAGAGAAAGTAACAAGTAAAAAAAAAAAAAAAAAAAAAAAAACAAGTATCAAGTATCAAGTATTCAGTTTCAGTTTACGTGGTACCACTTATTTCCATAGACATACCAACATTTAGACATTACCTCTCCGACCCGTACGGTTGAACGACCCGTAAGCAGGACTGACAAGTAGGGACTAACCAATTTGCAATTACTGCAATCTTGGCTGGATCCACCTCAATACCCCCAGCCAGCGCTGACGATGAATCCCAGATATTTGGTCTTGGTCACATGGAACTCGCACGTCTCAATGCTAGCTTGCTGTCCGGCCTCTCGGAGACGATCCAGTACCTTCTTTACATGCTCCTCGTGATCCTTCTTATTCTTACTATAGATCAGCAACCCATCAATGAAAATGGTGAGGAATTCGTCTAGATAATCCATGAAGATCTCATTCATAAATCTCTAGAATGTAGCCGGGTCCATTAGTCAATCCAAAGGCCATCACTTTATATTTCGTAGCGTGTTCGAAAGGTCGTAATATCTTCTGATTTTGGGGACATACGAATTCGATGGAATCCCTGTCTGATGTCTAGCTTCGTAAATATCTTCGTCTTGCTCAATCGTTGCGAGAGCTCATCGATAAGGGGTATCGGGTATCTGTCTTTTTGGTGATCGCAGTTAATTCTCGATAATCCACACAGAATTGTAGTTTATCACTAGGCATTCGCGCCATAAGGATCGGAGATGTAAATGGAGCAGTGCTGAAGACGATAATTGAATCCCTTATGGAGATTATTGGTGAGATACTTCTTCGCTGCTTCCAGTTGCTCTACTGACTGCTTGTACAAAGGGCTATGTCCAATAGCAGTGGTCGGACTAGCTCCCTCCAATTCAATCTTATGATCGCAGTATCGGGAAGGTGATAGGGTGTCAGATGCTTCCTTCGGGAAAGCACCCTTCCAATCATAATACTGCTCAGGTAATTGATTCAGGATATCTTTCTCCTTATCTTCGAATGACGAGGCGATCTCTTCGAGCTCGCAGGCCCGGACATCTTGCTTCTCTTTAATGATTCGTTCGATTTCATGCAAGCTCGCCGCAAAGGCCTCAGTATCCTTCTTTTTGCAATGCCGATGGAAAGCAGCTGCACCGACCAGTGCGATCTCACCTTCTAGGGATTTAGGGTAGTCTTCCGATCTTTGATCTCTCGGGGTTTCCGCAGGTATTACTATTAGTCGCAGCGCCTGGCTTTTCTCATTTTGGGCTTTGAATTGTGTGATGGCTTCATCCCTTCTTTCCATGTCGGATTGATATACCGGATTTACCGACTCTCGCTTGAGTATCTGCCTGAGAATGGATATCAAATTCTTCTGAGTAACTTCGTCTAGGAAAGTCTTGTCCTCCGGCTAGATTAATCGCCTGTGTTGTAGTGGGGTAATACGCCATATTTCTCCGACCATACCCGCCCCAATATAACGTCTCAAACCCCCATATCGACTATTAGCAAGGGGAGCTGTAGCTATATCCTCCTATCAACGAATGGGTTTCGGATTAAGGCGTGCTCAGTGGAATTGGCTAGTTGCCCTTGAATTCCTCGTACTTTCCAGGGTCTGCTTAATGGGGCAGGGATCAGATCAAACCGGTTTGTCATGACGTCGGCGAGGTTCCAGTCTATAAATCCCTGCCCGTTTGCCCCGGTGTTAATTAATGTAGTAACTGTAACTGAACATCCATTTTTTCCTTTTTCCTAGTTTAATAGGCACAGTAAGGCTATCCTCATGTTTCCCCAATATCTCATTTAGGTTCAATTCACCGCGACTGGCCATGCGGAAGAGGTCCTGCTCTTTAGACATCATGCATCATGTTGTTGTGCTTCGTGTTAGATTATGAGCTAGCAGCAGAGGACCATGGGCTAGCAGTAGAGGAATATTTGGGGCTTTCAACTGATTGCTACAGGAGAAGGAGATTTCTATGTGGAAATGTAACGAGGAACAACGGTGGGCGCTGGGAAGCGCTGACATGATCTTGAATTAAAGGACTAACTTGTGCATGTATATTATACGTGTCTTGGTTATCGCTATATTGCTATGTTGCATTATTCAATCGCTTCGTGATGAAAAAAAAAAAGTCCTCAACTCTCGATCCTCAATGTCTTATACCCGCCATATTCCATCAACTCAAATCAGTTGCAAGCCAGCTCGGCTGCATTACCCCTCCGTGATACTAAGAATCAACCTGCTAAATAAAGGATGACTCACAGAGTCCATACAAACACACCCGCTTATCTATAGTAGCAGGATTTACTTGGGAATCATTCGGCTCTTTGGTGGGGCACGCTACCAACTTTCCGTTATTCCCGTGTGCGCAAATCCTTTATTCCAACACTTCGTATCGTTCTCTAGTGTTCGCGTTACTCTCGTGGTTCAGGTTCGTCTGCGAGGTGCTGTGTATGCAGCCAAGTTCAAATAGACACTGATAACGCGGCACCAACAGATGTAACTACAGAAACCCTGCCTAGTGGGGTTGCTTCAGAACCTTTACCCCAAGCCGGCAATGCAACTGAGCTGAGCTCTGAGCTGTCAGAGACCAGCAATATTCAGTCAAGTTTAGAGGACTCGAGTGATGGGTTCGTTACCGGTATAGCTGAGCCTGGGAGCCAAATTGAAGGAGCTCTGAATCCGGGCGATATCTTGCATTAGAGGAATTGGAAAAGCTGCGTAAATCACCAAGAGAGAAGCTGAAAAAATACGGCCATATTTTTTTCCCAACAAGCGACTTCTATCGCCGACATTTGATGGTAAGGGGCTTTTTCTATATGCAGCGGTAGAAAAATGCCTTGAAACCAGGCGAGTGGCATAACGTATAGCCCTGGTCGCTGTAGATTCCAAGAAAGGCAAGCCCACTGGTAAGAAGATCATACGGTGGGAAAGGGAATGGCTAGGGGTTTGCAGAGTCACTGAAAGTAAGGCTGGAAAGCATAGGGCATGCTTAAGCTGGCTAGAGGATGAGGGCGTGCTTTGTGCTGTGAGGGATTTTGCCATCTCCGAAGGTGAAGGTAAGTGTTATCTATCCAAAATGGCATATTCTTATGATGGCTTCAAGACTAATATCATATAGCGCTTGATTCATATAAACTTGCCCAATTTATTGAAGGATCTCTCGGAGAGTATCGTCGTGGTATCGACACATCGGCCAATAAAGTCACAGGCTTCACCAAGCCAACACGCCAAAGTCTAAGAGGATGGGAATAACATCGAGAGTGGGAAGTCGATGGCTGAAAAAGCTTGGGTTCGCTTGGAAGGACGTCAGGAGGGGGGTATTTCTTGATGGCCATGAGCGAGAAGACGTGGTCGAATACCGCAAGCAATTTCCTCAGGCCGTGAAAGCGATGCCACCCTACATGATTAGTTTAGCTCGGATGGGACGATGAAGCCGAGGTGATACCCGAGGACTGGAAGGTTGATGGACCAAATCAACGACCTATCGTTGTGATTACAAATGACGAGAGCATCTTCTCGGCGAGTGATGAACGTCATCAAGCTTGGGTATCCGAGAATGGTACATTTCTTCGGCCGAAAGGGAAGGGGAAAGGGATTACTGTGTCGGATTTTCTTTTGCCATGGCCCCATCTTAATCTCTTTTCTCTTTCTAAAGAACGCCAGAATGGGTTGGGGGCCTCCAGAATTCCTCGCGAAGCGGTATTCTTGTTTGAATTTGGAAAGGAAGATAGATATTGGGATGGGCCAAGACTTTTCAACCAAGTGTTAAATAAAGTGGCGCTTGATAATGCTACTGGCCCTTCTGTCTATGTTGATGACGCACTGCGTGTGTCATAAATGAACAAGGGAGAAGGCGGAACTCAAACGCTCCTACATGATGGGTAGTATAATGGTGAAAACAGGAAACACTGTTATTTCTTAGCAAATGTTCTATACAGGGGAGGATCCGGTGACAGGAACTGTTAACCAAATACCAAAAGGAATTCGAAAGGCCTCGCAGGAACAAGGCCTTTGGCTGACTGCAGGCCTGTTACTTGAGTGCCCACAGCCTCGCTGCAATGATTGTTCTAAGGCGCAGAACTGTAGAAATTGCACAAAAGGGACGAGATGCGAAGGCTGCAAGAAGCGAAAAGTCCACAGCGGCAAATGCACGCCAAAACGCGACTACGATAACTGTGAACTTGGGAAGGAGAGTTGCCGGTGCACCCAGAAACAGTTCTGTGCTTGTTGTGACAGGAGACGGAAGGAAGCTTGCAAAGAGTGTGAAGGCTTGCCTCCAAAATCCAGCTTGACCAGTCTGTCTAATTTTTTGCTTATTACTTTTTTCATACGAATACTAATTAAATCATCTATAGATTGCCGGCTTCTTTCCCTCCAGCTGGACTTCGAAGCGCAACGATGCGAGATAGAAGAGAAGCTGATGGACGGGCCTGGTTCCACCACGTGAACTTAACCGTATCAAGTACTTTTAGTCTCATGCCAAACGATATGTGAGGGAGAAATGTGACTGCACACTATTGAAAGCCTGCAAACCAATGTTAGCGCATGCCGGTAATGGGACCATCTCTGCCTGCTTTGATAGTAGTATGAGAAAAATGGTTTTATATAGGCCAGGACTTGCATATGGGCCTAAAGAATGGAAGAATCTCACACCACTAGGAAGTATGTCTCCCTGATCGTGGCTGAAGCGGATAAGTCACGTGTAAATATTTGACTAGTTCTAAATAGGAATAGGAAGAATGTATGCCTAAATTGGTATGGTCCATAAAGTGGGGCACTGAGGTAAAAAAAGATTTTCCTCACCAAAATTAGTTGATCTTTAACTCGATTCAATCTTCCTCCGGTAATGGAAATCAAATCGTAACTTTTACTTATTGGCATATGCTCTCTAATTTTACGATTTCTCTGATGTGACTTAACAATGTTGTGGTTGTGGTGATTCAACTTTTGCGCCACTGTGGTCTGTCGGCCATTATGGCGAAAAGATGCGGCCACACTCCTTCGTCTCTGGTGGGCCAGGTTAGAGTCACGGGACCCGGAAGGGTCCGAAACTGTTATGATTTGTTGTTTGAAGCGCCATTCGATTATTATATTCTATCATATTGCTGGCAGATCTTCACCGCACGACAAAATTTTTTCTTTCAGTCACGTGTGTGTGCATGGACACTGTATAAAGAGCGCTCACAAGCTCGCTTATGACGATATGATATGATACTAAGTTGATTGATGCCAATAGAGAAGTGTTGCTTACCTCTAGTAGCCATTTACAATCTTATACATTAGAAATAATTAAATAGATATAGCAAAATGAACTGTGTTATTGGTTGTCCACAAGCCACGTGAGTTGGTGCGTGGATGCAAGAGCCGGTGGGAGGTGGCAAAAAAGCCGGTAAATCGTAGGCGACTATATAGTTAATAACTTGCTGTCATATTCTTATTATTACTCGCATCAGATCAGTCGCCTTGTGGAGCTTTGCGGGACATACTTGTATCATATGATAGAAAACTCTCGATGGAAGTTATATATAGTACTAAGTAGGACATACTAGATTAGTTATACTAATATTAAATTCCTATTACATATACTAGCAGCAGTGGGTCCAGAGCTATGTAGGTTATCCTTCGTGGCAGTAATTGTATATGATAGGTAATATGCAAGGTACACCTTCCTTCATGCTTCAAGAGCTGGTGGATTAGGTATTTCAGGTAGCTTGTTCTGAAAAAGGGAGCATTACTAATTTCAACCACAGTTTACTTTTTGATTATGTCAAGCATGTTAGGTACATAATCAATTTACACCGCCTACCTTCTGTACAAACTTCCTGCGCTGCTCAGAAATCCCTGACTATGATAGCTCCAGCCTACGAAAAAGTTGCATACCCACTTTTCTTATCAGGGTGGGTTCCTGGAGAACCGGAACAGTCCGTTCATATTGCTGTTGAAGTATCGTTGCTCTATACGTTATCGGCAGCCTCTAGCCAAAGTCACTTTAGATGGTTGCGTGTCGCGATTTCGTTACGAGCGAGCACGAGCCCATTGGTTTCGTACATACGCTCCACGTTGTGGACAGAGCTGTCTCACTGATCGCTTGATGGAGCACTTGTTGATGATGCATTAAGAGCTCGGTTTTCTTTCTCTTGCATAGGCTGCGTTGATTATGGAGAATCACCACATCCTCGGGGACGACCTTCCGTTGCCGCCTGCCCGACTCTTCGAACGACTGGCTCGGCTGCCTGGGTATGCTTGGGACCAGTCAATAGAGCCATTCCACTCAACTTATGATAACTGGCATGTATTTGGCATTCAACAGTCGGTTACGGATTCGACCGCGTCAACCACCGCTGCGACTTCGTCCGGACGTTCCAGCTCGGCGCGCGACTCACCAAAAGTTGAAGCCCGGCCGCCTTTTCGCCATCATTGGCGGAGTAGCCTTAGTGAATCTAGCAGCGAGTTCTCGAGTCGCCCGGACCATGATCCGGCATCGATTGCTGTCGTTGCGCGGGTATCATCACACGTTGTGAGGCTAGAGCGCGAATTTCATATGATCAGGTCTATCGTTCAAATTTCCGACCCAGATTGTGTGCATACGGTTCGACCGATCGACTTGCTTCGACTGCCGCCCGAACCTGATGATCTCGGCTCGATTCTCGTATCGATATTCGAGTCTCCTGGCCCTGACTACCTCCGAGAATTGGTCGCATTCGGCCCTGCGTGGTTTGGGTTTGGAGTCAGGGGGAGTAGTAATGGTGCAAATTTCGATGAGCCGGTCCCTCTTCCACTCTTTTTCGACTTTGCGATTGGTGCATGCGACTGTTTAGAATTGTTACATTATGGTCTTAAGACGGTCCATGGTGAGATTCGGGGAGACGCCTTCCATTTCGACCGCGTCACGGGATCAGTGAAACTGATCAATACTGGAAATGGCGCACGGGCTTTCGACAATGCCTTGGGCGAGGGATGGTCAGCATTGTCGCGTGAATTAGGCGTGAAAAATAAGCTCCAATTTATTGCACCCGAGCAAACGGGAAGAATGCCGACGGAGCCAGACAGCCGGACCGATATCTACGCCTTGGGTGTGTTGTTTTGGACCATGCTGGCGGCTCAACCAGCCTTTACAGGGAATAGTCCCGTAGATGTGGTTCAGAACGTTTTAGGAAAAAAATTACCTCCGGTGTCAACAAAACGTATGGATGCTCCGGATGCGCTTTCTGCGGTCATACAGAAGATGACCAAAAAAGAGGTTAACGAGCGGTACCATACCATTTCGTCTGTGAAACGAGATCTGGAACAGATTTCAAAACTTCTCTGCGATGGTGACAGCGAAGCGTTGAGGGACTTCAAAATTGCAGAACGGGATGTATCTTCATTTTTCACTCTCCCATGTGGCATGTTCGGGAGGAAAGAGGAATACGATAAGATCGTCAGCATTATCGAGAAGGCGCACCGACTCCAGCAATTGCCACCTCCCAAAACTATACCATTCAATTCAAGTGGACCTCACCTGGGTTCAAATTCTCCTGTTTCTGAAAGCCGAGTTGAGAATTTTGAGCTTGGAGAAGGCTCAAGTGATTCAGGCTCTTTGCATATGGCCAATTCGAGAAGTAATTCCAGCGCTGGTCAGTTTCTTGCGTATGTCGCCACGCATGATTCACTTGCCAGCACTGAGTCATCAGCCTCAACGCAACGGGCCACAATAACCCAGAACAAAGTGAAGGCCTCTGTCGAAAACCGTGTCACTGGGGAGAATGGTGATCGAGATAGTTACATTTCAACAAGTACGAGTATACAAAGCCATATGGATGCTTTAAATGGCTTGGCTAGACCCAAGGGTACTCCAAAGTTTCGTCGCATTGGCCGTTCTGAAGTGATTGCGATTTCCGGCGTCGCTGGGATAGGCAAGACTGACCTTATTCAGCGCGTGCAACCTGCGATCCGCAAGGTCGGTTGCATTGCAACTGCAAAACTAGACCGGGCACGAAGAGTTCCCTTTGAGGCCTTTGCTAAAGTTTTAGCTAGTCTCCTTCGCCAGACATTCTCCGAACGCGACGTGAGTTCTGAATACCACAACTTTCTTCGGACAACTTTGCGGCCCGTTTGGCCCGCACTCCATCGAGTCCTAGATCTCCCGGAGTACCTTATATCTCCGGAGACTAGGGATCAGTCACTATCACTGAGGTTGTCCATTTCTCACAATCTTGCTAAGGAAGGAGTCAAGGGAGAAACCACAAAGCGGATCAGTCATTCCAGCCTGAATCATGCCCAGTTACCAGCTGAATCTTACATGACAGGGCCTTGTAAGAATATGCACTTCATGGATACCTACATCGAGATCTTGAAAGCACTGTGTTATCGTAAGGTGATTTGCATCTGTCTTGATGATCTTCAGTACTCCGATGACGAGACTTCGGATCTGATCATGAATATCCTAAAGGCCAAAATACCGTGCGTGCTAATACTGACCGCCCGAAAGGAAGAAGTAAACTCAGCAGATATCAGGGCGCTTTTCGAAACAGAGAACCAGAATGTGACAAGGATTATCCTTGAACCTCTCACGGAGGAGGAAGTGGCTGATTATGTTGCAGCTACAATGCACCAGCGTTTTAATCCTGCACTAAGACCTCTTTCTGTTGTCGTCCAAGAAAGAAGTCGTGGAAATCCGTTCTTTATGCGAATGATGCTTGATACATGCTACCGTAAGAACTGTATCTGGTATTCTTGGAGAACCTCGAGCTGGGAATTCGATTTGGATCGTATCTTCACTGAATTCGTAACTCCAGCCTACGGGGAAGGCTTGGGGTTGGATTTTATTGCCAAGCGCCTACGGGAGATCCCAATAGAGGCCCGAGCTATCCTCCACTGGGCTGCGTTCCTGGGTAGCCCATTTTCATTCTTCTTAGTCCAAAAACTTCTCTCAGGGGAGTTTCTGTTCGTTACTGGAGAAGTCGATGCAAATGATGTCACTTGCCCAGATGTGGCTAAGCTTATGCAATCCGAGGCTGATATAGTGGTTGGCCTTCAGTTTTTAATCCAATCATACATTATTCTTCCAGGGGAGACAGATGATGAATTTCGGTTTGTGACCGTCTATATCCGCCTCTCCCAAACTATGCTGACGTGCTATTTTCAGGTTTGCCTATGATCGATTTGCCCACGTCGTGGCAGGCATGAGGGAATGTCATAACGTGGCCAAAATGCATTTTATTATCGCGTTGACCATGATGAAGTATTCCCCTGGTGATCAAGATCTTTACGCTAAGGCCCGTCATATTTCTCAAGCCTCAAGCCTTATTAAGTTGCATATCATGGACAGATCCGAGTATCGAAGAGTGCTACATGACGCCGCTAAAATGGCTTCAGGATCAGGAGCTCGGCCCACTGCTCTTTGCTACTATCGGCATTGTCTTGACCTCCTGCAGGATGATTGCTGGAATGCGAGTCGATCAGACGTAGACCCTTATGAAACAAAGCAACTGTATGTAGAGACAGCGGAAATGGCGTGGTCACAAGGCCAGAGCGAAGAGGCACTTGAGCTATTGTCGGAAGTCTTCAAACGCGCATCAAGTGCCGCGTGTAAATCGAAGGCTTGGATCCTGAAGAGTAAAATCTGTGCCCAGGCTGGCGATCATAACGGTGCTATGAATGCATTATTAACAAGTTTGGAGGCGTTGGGTGTGCACCTTCGAGGACCTGATTCATATGAACAATGTGAAGCTTCGTATGAGGCTCTTAGGGCATACATCCACAGTGTCGATTTTGAGGAAGCCATGTTGAAACCTATCAGCGAGGATAATAATGTGGTTGCAATCGGGGAGGTTATGGGTGTAGCACTGACAGTGACGTACTGGGGCGATGCCTTGACTTTCCTCCGCACGGTGATAGAGATGTTAAACATCCATCTCTTTCAGGGTGGTTTCGCGCAGGTCGGGGTAGGCTGTGTCCTCTTTTCGATGATTTCGTTCAGCCGCTTCAAAGACCGGGAGCTAGGTGCTAGGATGAGCGACCTGTCATTATTGATGAGGGAATATACTATTGATCCTTGGACCCAAGGCATGATCCTCACTTTGCACCACTTGTGCGTCAGTCACCTACGAACTGCCCTGTGGACAACACTCCCGACAATTGAGGGTTTTTTGGAGGGTTGGTTCGCGAAGGCTGATTCACATTTGACCCTTTTGGGCCTTGCTTTGATGGCTTCGACCCGCCTTTCTCTAGGCCATGACATGTCAGAGCTGGAGGCTTTCTGCTCCGACATACCGAACGTAGTTGGTTCCTGGACGGAGGATGCACGCGTCGGCGTCATACCTATCGCGGTGAAGTGAGTCCTCTGGTCTCGTTCTATGGTCATTTCCGTCTCCCCTAACGCAAACCACAGGCAAGTTACACGAGCTCTCCAGGGCAAAACGTCCTGGCGCTCTGCAGATCACGTTATGTCCGATGAGCACCACAATACCCTCGAGTATATGAGGTTAATAGACTTAAAAGCAACGAATCCTGAACGACCCCGTGATATGTACTGGGGCCATGCGATGATGCCTCTATATCTCTTCGGCCATCAAGAAAAAGCTATCGAAGTAGGAACGGAGATGACGGGAAGGCTGCACGGCCTAGGGTCCTTTCGAGTCTCGTTTGTGATTTACTTTTATCTTTCATTGTCTATGCTCACTTCTTACCTGGATAACCCTAGCAGTGGCTGTCTCGATTCTCGACTCGAAGACGTGTTGAGATATAAGGCCGAAATCGATTTTGCTAGGAGTGCGTGCGATGCGAATTATGGCATGTGGTCTCTACTCTTGGAAGCGCTTCTTTGCGAACTTAGGGAGGATTTTCATTCCGCCTCCCTGGCTTACGAGGTAGGTGATATATAAAGCAATCTTCGAACTGTTGAAATTAAAAATCGATCAGGCTGCAATCGACCATTGCGAAATCCATGGCTGGCCACTTGAGGAAGCCCTTGCTTTGGAGTTACAAGGTGAGTGATCCCCTTTTGCTAGAGGCTCTGTCGTTCATCCACCACTAATACTATGAATAGGTGACTATCTTGTCCGACGGGGTGCGAGAAGGCCCGCCCGAGCCATTATAATGAATGCCATCGGAGCATGGACTAGTATAAGCGCCACCGGAAAGGCCGCTCAGCTTTCTGAAAAGCATGAATGGCTTTTGAAAGCCCCAACCTCCTCCAGACGTTATGATGTCGGTTGTCAAACTGTAGATTCACTCCTTAGCTGTCCCCCTAAGAGTGCACCATCTCGATTCGTAGGACCGCCTCACGTAGAAGATCGAAAAGAGCATTGGCTGGGCCATGGTGAATCGTCCGCTGGTGAACAGTCTTTGGACATATCCAGCGTGGGGCTAGGTAAGAGCTACCTTCTATGATTTGCTCACCTTGTCCTAAACCTCAAATAGACATCATCGACCTTTCTAGTATTCTTGAATTCAGCCAGGTTATGTCTTCGGAATTGCAAATCGATAAACTCTTGACGAAAATGATTGAGATAATCCTCGAACTGTGCAGCGGATCGGACTTGGTGGTTATCGCCACTAATCTCGAGGATCGCGGTTTCGCTGTGGCAGCTGCTGGGGAATTGGAGAGAGGCCAGACCGCTTTCCTCGACGGTTTACCCTTCTCAGAGATGGAAGACAAAATGGCTCAGCACATCTCCCACTATACCCTTCGCACTAGGGAGGAGGTTCTTGTCCATAACGTTCTCGAGGACGAGCGTTTCTCTAACATCAGTGAGGCATACCAGGCACGCTATCCCCTTGGAAGATCAGTAATCGCTCTTCCGATTATTCAAGCCGATGTTCTCCTGGGAGTTGTTCACATTGAGGGAAAACCAAATTCATTTACGCAACGAAATGTTTTGGTGCTCCATTTGCTCTGTAATCAAGTCGGAATCTCTCTATCCAATGCCTTACTGTTTCGAAAAATCCGGAAAGTCAGGTGAGGATCCCTAATATTTCTTTTTCAAAACTAAAGACTGATCTTGTAGTGCTACGAATGCTGCCATGGTTGAGGCGCAGAAGCGCGCTCTCGCCCAAGCACGCGAGGCAGAACAGAAGGCCAAAGTCGCGGAAGCGGAAGCCAATCATAATGTCAAGCTGAAAGAAGATGCCGCTAAAGCGAAGTCTATATTTCTCGCTAACGTATCCCATGATTTACGCACGCCAATGAACGGTGTCATTGGACTATCTGAATTGCTGAAAAGTACCAAGCTAGATAGTGAGCAAGATGTCTACGTTGAGTCAATTCGCGTATGCGCTGATACCCTACTCACGCTCATCAATGACATACTGGATTTCTCCAAACTTGAGGCTGGTAAGATGAAGATTTCAGTCGTTCCTCTGAACTTAAGAGAGACAATCGCGGAGGTTGTTCGCGCACTTCGATACACTCACCGCGAGAGAGGACTTAAGACAATCGAGGACCTAGATGGAGTCCCACCGGAATTGGTCGTTTTGGGTGACCCCGTCCGCCTACATCAAATCTTCATGAACCTTCTCAGCAACAGCTACAAATTCACGCCGAAAGGATCCGTTACTGTGATGGCGAAGGCGTCTCGCGATGGTAAAGGCAAAGTCCGCCTAGATTGTTCCGTTTCCGATACCGGAATAGGTATACCAGAAGAACACAAGTCGCGCCTCTTCAGGCCCTTTTCTCAAGCGGATAGCTCTACTGCTAGATCGTATGGCGGAAGCGGACTCGGTTTGAGCATCTGTAAAGCCATTATCGAAGATGTTCTCGGGGGATCAATCTGGCTTGATTCTACCGCCGGTGTCGGTACCACGGTTACGTTCCAATTGTCATTCAATAAAGCTCTGAAGGAGGCGCTTGTTAAGGCCCCATGGTCACAGAATCTCGATCAAGTCGACAGCAAAGTTTCCCCGAAGCAAATTGTGCGGGATTTGTCTACTATTTCACGCGGTCAAATTCGAGTATGCATTGCTGAGGATAATCCAATAAACCAAAAGATTGCCGTCCAATTTGTTACGAGCCTCGGTTTACAAAGCGAAGCGTTCAACGATGGGCGGCAGGCTGTCGATGCCCTCCGCCAACGTTCAAAGGATGGGAGGCCGTTCCATATCGTTTTAATGGATGTACAAATGCCTGTTCTGGACGGATACGATGCGACCCGTGAGATACGAAATGATAGTGATCCTAATGTCAACGAGGTTCTTGTAATTGCCATGACTGCTAGCGCGATTCAGGGAGATCGTGAAAGGTGTCTCAGTGCGGGAATGAATAACTACCTCGCCAAACCGGTCAGGTCGGTGGTCCTGAGTGAGATGTTAGATCGATACCTTGCTCCGGCAATCCATTCGACACCCACCCGGGCTCCAATCAGTAATGGCAACAGCAAGGGAGCTGACTAAGGAATAAATAATGTTGAACTGCCGACTAGCTCGCCATCTTTCGACTGAGATGTGGCTCTCACTAATGTGAAGCAATCATTGTAGATCTTTCAGCTTTGGGAGATGTCCACACAAATATCTAAGCACGTCACCCCAGATACAACGTGGCTGCCTAATGCAATATGAACACGAACTTCTATCTTTCGATAATTAGCCATGAGATTTACCTTGGACCTTGTGCATGATACTTGCATTTGTTGCGGGCATATACTCGATATTCTACCGATGCACAAAATAATGTCCTATAGAATTGGATCGTTTCTTCCTTTTTTTCCCTCGTTCCTTTTTCTTTCGTTCATTATATTTTCTATTGGGCGGCCACGAGAATAAGCGAGTGAAGGCGTTTTTCCGCATCTGGAGATGATTCATAGCTTAGTACGCTCCACTTGTTCGTTTGCGGGCGGTTCCTGTGTATCTGAATTGGCGGGGATGGCTATGGCTATGTTATATTATTTCTTTTTCCCCAATCCCCCCCTTCCTCCTTTTCTCCCTGTGTGAATATACTATATAGGAGTCAAGAAGCGCAGAAGGTCTAGGAAGCTATGAGTTCGTCTATTACCTTAGGTCCTAATTAGGGATTTAACATTGGATTTCATTATTTCGTTCCTCGGTATATAGTTTTCTTATACCTACCGATACGGGAAAACAAAAAGAAAAGAATTACTATTTAACGCTGCAGCATTCAAACACATGTATCAATCACCCGTTATGTTTCGACTTCTATTCATGTATCTATCTTCTCACCAACCCTCTTTAATGTTCTTTTTCGAGCAGGACTTACCGCTAGGGATGATATTCATGTGTGGAGTAAGGAAGGCGAGGATGAATCAGAAACAAGGGCTTTCACAGGAAAGGTAAACGTGCCTATATCCTATGCTCTTGATAATCTAAGTGGTGACTCTTCTCCCGAAGATGCGAAGACGCTTCACGCCCCCGTCCGGGACTAGGGTCAGTTTGACATGAGTAAACACTCGTGTATCCTCGCTAGCAGCAGCAGCAGCAGCAGCACCAAGATCGTGCCCTTCAAAAACATGCTCCGTGTCTGCCTTGCAGAGTTTATCCCCTCTAACCAGTTCTACCCATCCGGAATGATCATGGCCGGGGTCTTTCTTGCTCTCCTCTTCTTTTGATTTTATATCTATCGACCCAGCCAACAACCCGTGTACACGAACGGCGCGGGGGAAGTTCCCACGAAAGTCCTTCGTGTCGACCACCACTTTGCTTACGGAGCCCGGGAGTCCTAACCGGATAATAGCCCAGTCAACGTGTCCCGGCGCACGAGAACGGGCTGTTTCCCATCCGTCGCCCATATCCTTGCCCCGGCCGGGAAGCAGCAGATTCGAGCAGGGCGTGTAATGCTCGTCCGAGGCGGACAGCGCCTGCCCACCTAGGAGGGCAGACGAGAGTTCTTCAATTGGTTGTTGGGGGATGGAATCTGTTCTCTGCAGGATAGTAGGCGGGATCGCATGTCCATAGAGTCGAAGCCGTGCGAAGCCTCCATCCGGATACATCAAGAGGCGGACATGCGTGTAGGCAGTGGACCTGGCCAGGCCATGGTCGAGCTTCCAGGCGCGACGCTGTGACGGGCCACAGGGCTGGACAGGCAGGATTGTGGTCCAACCTTGGTAGTCCAGCTTTGCGATATCTTCATCCGTGACGTCGCTATCCGAAGGCACATACGTACCCTGCAATTCCGCCTTCTCACCGTAATTTCCAACAAAGTAAGCTGTGTCAACCTCAACACCTTGGATTCTTCCGGCCGCGACACCGAGCTTGATCACCACCCAATCATACGGATCTGGGTTATGTCTCCGTGTTTCCCAGCCATCGTACCAGGCCCCTGTGTGCACGAAGACGCCTGGCCGATGGATCGGTGGGGTTGGTGTGAGCAGGTTCGAGGCCGCCGCAAAGAAGTCATTTGAGCACGCGAGCACTTTGCTGTTCAAGGACGCGGAGGCGAGGTTTGTGGTTTGCGCAAAGACTCGATCGATCTCGGACGAAGGAATCGCTGTAATCGGCAATGTTGGTGAAGGTGAAGATGTGATTACTATGGGGGGAGGGACCATAGGCTTTTCCATAGCGGATGGGGTCTTTCGTGTGGAACTATTGATTTGTCAGATCGCTTTGTTATTTATTCTATCACATTGATAATTATTTGAAATGGATATGAATTTTCAAATTTCAGGTTTCTTACTTATGATGATAACAATAGTATTAATCGCTTTTGGATCTTGCGCTTCTTATGTGCGGAATTTAATACGTACCTAACAGACACTAATATATACTATCATATATTCTATATAAATGTATATAGTATCGCGCCGAGCAAAACGATCATGGAATAGCTTCGGTATCCATATCTAATCATGGTTATGTAATATCGAATGTAGTTAGCTACAAGTACAAGTCATATGATACTTGGTAATAGATCCCGTGATTTTGCTAGTCGCATGGAAGAGCCGATGGTAAATTTCGGAGATTCGCTCGAACCGGTAGCGGACATTTCTAGGTCACGTAGTTACAAAATCATGTGACTCAAGCAGAGTACCTATTCTAGCGCTGTGAATACCATGTATGGTAAGATCTTACATTTGTTCCTCACAGATTATACAGAGTGCTTTATTCAGTACCTCCATATTATTTTTTTATTTATCAAAGAATATATTTAGATAATGCATTATGCCTCCGTCACCCCAAAGCCGCTAGACAGTACGCCAAGGGGAAAGCGGGGCGGCTTTCGGTTGTGCATCACGTGTAATCCTAAACCTTACACTATGCCAGGTCTGGCGTAGAGAGCACTATATAGGACAGAACTCAATTGATAGAATAGTGGGTAAGGACTTCTAGCCAAGTGCCCCTTCCTGCCTTAGGCACACAGCGTCCTCGCTTGTGTGGTCACGTTACCACACTCATTCTTGTCTATGCTTCTTCTAGAAGCCAGCGATCAGTTCATCTTCTATACTCTTTGCTTGCCACGCTGTTCTCCGTTCCTTAGGCCTCCTAGGGATCCTTCCCCTCAACAGTGAGAGGTCTCTACCGTCATCACAAGAATCAGTTGATTTGCTAAACCTATGAGATATGTATTCTACTAGCACATTGTAATAGCTTAATAAGCTTAATAATCCTTCTGGCTGTCAAAACCTGAGCAGACTGCGTATTAGCATGTTATGGAGATATCTGACGACAAGCTATAGACAGCCCTCTGAAATCGGGGCACTTGCTATTGATGGACATGGTAAGTATCCGAGTATATTAGTGTGTATACCGGGTTTGTATATTGCTTCCTTTAACAGTAGGATCGTAGGTAAGACCTATAACCGCGATTCGCAACAGCGGCGTGCTTGCGCCCGCGCCGACTGATAATAAGGCTACCATTGGGATCTCTTTCAACACGATTTTCAAGGCTGCACTTATTTTCAGGTTTCTCGCTATGGTAAATCCATTGCCAGCGATACCGCTTATTTTTCTCTTTCCTCTTTTGTCTATAACAACTACAAGTACCCGACTCAGCAAAATTTCGGCATTCCACGATTTATACCTCACCGGTCCCAGGAGGACAGAGATGTGAAGGATGGAAGGGCTCAATTGCCCTCTACACTTCTTCGGTGGGGTAGGGCCGCAGAGGTCAAAGGATGGATGTGGTAGTTCGCCATCTAATAGTAGGTAACGATAAGGAAAAAGTGGGAAAGCCCTGATTTATGTACGGGTAGTAGTAAAGATAACACTATGACATGTATATACTAGTACAAACCTTGGCCGGTCAGCTGCAGTTGGATGTACAGCGGCCACGAGGGCGTAAATTCGATGATCTAGCCAATCGAAATTGCCTTCAAGTCATTCCCTCTAACAGTAATATCTACAAAAGGGGGATCAATGTGTTCAATGATTAGTATATACATCCTAGTAGTTTGAAATGGTGGTGATCCGGAGTGGCAGTCTGCAGCCATTCCAGGTTACCAGATAAGGCCATACTAATTCCATAGGTATAAGCGCTTTGCCCGCCTTTTACCTTGTGTGAACCAGATATTACATATTTACGTTTCCCATATTTGGCTTGAACACGGAGCGGAAAATCCTGTAGTTGCGGCCCTGTCATCGATGGCCGGATTAGGTTGATCATTACATTCTTCCGCCTTCAAACCATTGATACAACCCCCATGCCTGAAGCAGCAGTTCATATTGGTTAACTTGAAAGGATTTTATCAGAAAAATGAATCAATTTACCGGGGCATCCCCGGGAGTCTATTCAAGCGTCTAATGCTAATTGGTAATAATCCAGCGAGTTGAACATGGCAGAGAAACGATAGCAGGTGAGTGGCTACAAAAGCTGCAGTAACCCGGTGTGGCCAGGATAAAATTAAACTTCTCTAGGGGCCGTACTGATGCCTCAGTTGCAATTATTGACATATATAAGCCCTGCACAAGCTTGAGCAACATGGGATCTACATGCTAGTACGTAATTTCAGACTTGGTTCAGAGATGATGGCTAAGGGACTAGGCTAGGACTAGGTCCTGATAGGGCTCGACATAGGTCTATAATACTAGTCTGACTTACTGAGTTACGTGTCCTTCCTATCTTCGGTTTTAGATTCTATGGTAATACCCTTAGTCTACCCTGTATAGCATTACCATTATGTTTAGGACCAATTGAATTTGATAAGCACAATGGGCCGGCAATTTCCAGCCACTGTTAAAAATCGACGGCGCTTGTTTTTCCCGTCTGATGTGATGTGACCAAAATTGAATGGGTTTAATATTCGCAATAACAGCTCTCAGTCTTACGCTACTACCATTCACGAGAGTCAAGGATTGACGCCAAATTGTGAAGTCATCTGGGGTTTGTGCCTTTCCAGAATTTCTCAGTCTCGCGAGTAGGGAGCCTAGAGGTCCGCTATTTGAGAAGCTATTCGGCCTCGAGCTCTTTTGCATCTGATCATGCATTATGTATCATGAGGAATGCAGAGCTCAAGAGATGTTTACAAAAATCAATATGATATTTCTGTTCGCCCAGCGGCATTACTATTTGCTGTTGTCACTGTTCTCTTACTTTGATTTTCACTAATGGTAATTTTTATACTGTTCCATTGTTCACCATTAGGTAGGGCTCCTATCGAATTTACGGATTTCGAAGTTCGACAAATTCGTACCAATCGAACTCAAATTTATCCAGATTCGATTCGTAAGTTCGTGAAATTATAATCATACATAGATAGTTTACCCGCATGAATTAATGTTGCTGTACATGACTATTTCACATACTTTTTAATTGGTTCCTTCGCCTTTAGCATATCCCTCAACATAATTAAGGTCCGTAGTGTATCCTCATTCATCGCAAGACGCCGTATACCAAGGATATCGTGTCCAATATTGAAGAGGTGCTCGATGTCGACTTCTGATGAAGGTATTGGAAGATCACCGTGAGCCGCCTGTGCCATGAGCTTAAATTCACCTTAATTGGCGTTCCACCAGCGTAATATCTACTCTGTTTGGTCTTCCTTTGTGTTGCCTCTGTAAGTAACTCGTGGGCTGTCAAGATATCGATCAATATCGGAGGTTTCGGGTGTGTCTTCGACAGATGACTGGTATGGCTCAAGGAATCGATATTCGAGGCTTTTGTATTCGTCGTTCTCTATATTCAGAGGTAGAGAGAGCTCAAAGGGGTAGGTAGACTTGAGGAACTCGCGGATTCGTTTGATCACGTTGTCAGCCTGAGGCATGTGGTCTTTGATCCATTGTGTCTTGATCTAGGGGCCGAAAACTGAGGCAATTAGGTAAATATCATTGTCTCGCATGAAGCTGTTATATTTCTCGAAGGTCTTAACTCCAACTTTAACGGTATTAACGAGGGTACAGCATATTTGCCCTCTTTCCGCGTAATCGAGTTCAATGTAGCCTGAATTTGAATATAGAATCGAGCCGCAAGCTGAAGTATAGGCTGTTCTCGTGAGACAAACTCTGTGTACTCCTAAAAGGGGTGTAGCAATGTACGAATATCTTCAAGTCTTTGCCGGTGCGCTGGAAGGGTGAGGGCGCCTAGAACAGGGCAAGAGAACCCCAGCCAACATTTTACCTCTATTACGTGATAAAAGTTCGACCAATTACGAATTGAATCGAACTCTTGCAAAGTTCGTACGAATCAAACCTTTCTAAAGTTCGACTCGATTCGATTTGATAGGAGCCCTACCATCAGGCTCCCCATGCTACCATGATTCCATTGCTTTTCACTCTTATTCACGATATGAAACAGTTGACTTGTCTTCTATTCATTTGCTGCTATGCCTTGCTATAATTGTCTTGACCATGAATTAAGGTGTAATAAGACTTCCTGTTTGTTAGATTAGTTGAACAAGAATTTCCAACTTTACTATCCGTACCGTGGGTTTATCACCTGACGCACGATATTTCAACCATGCTACCCCCACAAAAGTAGCTATAGAGCCATGCAGACACGATAAAAATTTCTAATTTTTTAATATAACAATTTATCTGTCCTAAAGAAACTATATAATTATTTTTGGTTGCTTCGGAAGCGTTGAGGGAGTTATATTTGTCTTCCCTATAGATTACTGTAGTAGGAGCCTCGGAAACATTTAGTGCATCAAGACTGACAATATCTTCCTCCTCTTCTATAGATTTGGGCATCTTTTCCCTTGCCCGACCTCTCTTAGCCTGCTTTATATCATTTCCATGCCGTAAATCCGCTTGTTCTCCGGATTTTGTCTTCCCTTTTCCACCACTTTTTTAGCCTTCTTTATAGCCTCGCTGTTCCTTGTTTAAAGCTTTTCACTCTCTTCCGCTCTTCGGTCAAACGTTGCTTTTCTTCCTTCTCCTGCTGTCGTCGAAGCTTCTCTTCCTGTTTGGCCTCTCTAGCACGTTTCGCAGCTTCTTCTTTCTCGACTTGAAGCTCACGAGCTTGCTGGATTTTACTTGGGCTATAGAAAATAGCATTGTCATCTTTTGGATCCCGAATTTCGAGCGGTAGCGGTTTCCCTCGATTTCGCTTCTTTTGTTCATGAACCAGGGGTTTCTAGATCATGATATCGCGTTTTCAGAAGGATGTTCTCGGTTGACAAGCGGAGTATTCTATCATTAAGCTTTTAGACTCTAAAGTCGCAGACATCGTCAACAACTTCCCTTAGAAGCGTTCTAATGCGACGCCAGTCTTTTTGCCTCAAGGATATAGTCTGAAGGCTGGCTCGATGAAGGTCTATCCTTTGGCTCCCTAGAAAATCACGCGAGAATGGTCTCCGGTTGCCAAGGATTCAGACCAACGAATTTCCACCCACCATTTATATTTTTAACGGTAAACGTCCCCCAGCTTCTCTAGAATAGGCGAAAGAAGTCTCGTTTGGTTATATGACTTAGCCCTTGACAATCATGTAAAAACCGCTCTAGTTCATCGCTATAAACCTTGGAGAGAGGAGCAAAGAGACCGACATCTAAAGGCTGCAAAGTATGCGTCAAATGTGGCGGATATACAGCCAGAAGTATCCTATTGGCGTCGCAATAGTTGATGAACTTCATGGTTATATGGGAGCCATGACCGTCAAGAATTAGAAGTCTCCGCTTCCTTTTAGCCTTCTCTTTCGTTTCACGATCAAAAATTGTGGTAAGCCATGCGCATCCTAGCTCATCATTTGTCTAGCCGCTAGGTGATGAGGCGAAGAAGTAACTATGCTCTGAGGGGTCGTAATCCTGAAGCCAGGAATCTTGAATACGGCTGGAAGCGGTCTGATAAATTAGACCAGGCGACAGAGACGTTCCATCCGCACAAATACAAGGAATTGTGGTAATCCACTCTCAATTTCCATCTTGGAGTCTCTGCTTGAATCCTCCTTGTTCATATTGCTGGCGGGAAAAGATTCACTTGCATTTTGTCAATATTTTGATCAAAAAGCCTTTTTCATCCATATTATACATATTCTCCGGCTCAACCCCATATTGATCGATTTTCCGGGAGAGTAGGTCAAAGTATAATGAGCACTTGTAGGCTGAGTCGGCTTTTTTCCGCGAACTATCCATAACTGCAGAATAACGTGAGACAAGAGCACTGTTGTATTTCTGCAGAAATCGTGTCGGTCACAGTTTCCCAGGTTTTGTTCCGGTAATTTCCTTCGCAAAATTGCGGAGCATTTCATGGGAGGGAGGCAAGCCGCGCATTGTAAGATTGTTTATCCATTTTATAAGCTGCTTCGCTTGCTGGTCTGCTGATTTTCGTACTGGGCTTGACAAGAGGCTGGCTTGCACTCCCCGGTGTCTTCTTAACAGCGTAGATCTTTCAACACCATGTTTTCAAGCCACTGCGGCATAATTCAGTCGTCTCCCAGAGCCAAGGATTCTAATTCCGCAAGAGCGGACTCGATTGGACTCATTCTGGCGGGGTTGTGCTTGTTAGAAAAAACGGGCGTATACGGGAAAACCGTGCGTCACGTGATAAACCACGGTATATGATAGCTTCAAAAGTTCATGTATTGTTCTAATTAAAGGATCTATAGCGAGTGAAATTATTCAACCGTTCCCCTTGATAATTTAGAGGTATGTAAGTGGATTCATTCTATGCGAAGTACTACCTGTAAGAGATACTTGAATCCTGTGCCAATCATGCCATGATTGATAAAACTATAGTAGCTAGTAAGCTAATCAGTTGAGGCATTTGGGACTTTGCACTGATACTGTACTGCACGATCACTTTGTGAATGGATATGTTACTAGTCCTGCAAACTTAAATAGTATACCATTTAGCACTTATAAGTGGGTAAATATATAATAAGGCAGAGCTCATCGTGTTGTTCCATGTACATTATATTTTGTTGTGCTTGTCATGTGTGTATGTATTAGTACTACACAGCTTCTTTCCTTTACCTGCGGCTGACTCGACCCGTGGGCTTGGGACCGGATCGGCTCCCCCGGAAAAGTTTGCGTCAAGAGTAGCGTGACGATCTAGAGGTGTAGTATGTCCTGATCGGTTGCGTGGGTTGATGACTTGTACTATCATATGTGCTATCAGCTGAGAACCTGAGTTGCAGGGAAATATGTGCAACATTAGGTATCTCTAACTGGCCAGTGGTATAATAAGGCTAGCTGATCATGATAATGAGCTCAAGAAAAGGCTGATTTGACTGGCAGATGATGCGTCTCCGACCAGTTGGGGAGCCCCACTGGGCAGATTCAGCGGCAACAGCGCGACGTTCTGTACAGCCCTACCGTATCATAGGAAGTTCGGTTCCAGTCGAGCCTGGATCATTTCCCTGATTCGGACCATCGACTTCTTGGCATGCTTAGAGAAGTGAGCATAGTGTGTATTGTTTGAGCTCAGGATAATAGGTATATATCAGATTACGATTTGTCATGTTATCACATGGCTATGTACATTACCTTCACCCACTATCGTAATGGTAATAGAACAATGATTTCTCATAGCACGCTCCACCAATGTAGTTAGTTGTCTTCTTGGTGAGCTGGAAGCAGTGAATCCTGGGCCAACTGGGATTTTTTTCCTTCAAGCTACTAGGTTCGCCATAATTGATTGTGTTGATGTCCTCGCGATGTTGATGCTCTACCCTCTATCTTTACCTCTCCACCTTCGCACATCTTCATTTGCTAGGTTCTCCAGCAGTTAGTTGTGTAGATCCATTCTTTACTTCTCCATCTTCACTTTCACGCTCATTTTACCGAGGTATTCTTTTATCACTATCATTATATAATTCCATCTCTCGATCACTTGTGGTCTCCTGACGAGTGAATTGGAACAGTTGACAATTGCCTCGAAGAAGATTTTCCATGCCCATCCCAACCTTCACTCTTGTTTAGATCCTTGCCTTATTGTATTGATAAATTTTTTACCGCTTCATTGTTAAGACTATCATTGCTAAAATCTAACACCTCCTCTACAGCCTGAGGGTCATGAACCCGAATTTCCTGCCGAATAGGTGTCGACAAGCATCCTTTAAGACGGGAACTGACTCGTCTGTTGAACTTTACTGAAACAGAAAGACATTCTCAAGAGTTTAGTTGTGTCTTGCTATCTGTTGGTTTGCCTGTTCAAACTTCAAAGAAACCTTTCAAGCCTCTGCAGCCCAAACCTGACTCACAATCACAGTTCAGATCCCTCAACTACTCAATTACTTCTACTACACCATTGCGTCCATGAGATTCACCAGTAACACGAGCAACTGCCATCACTCCAAGTTAGCAGTTCCGCTTGCACCAGTACCAACCTTACATCCCCACCCACAGTACACGATGTCGAGTTCAACGACACAAGCACAATGCCAGCCTCAAGGGCAACCATCTCGAATCCCTCAGATAACCATTACTGGACCTTTCGCTCAGCATCTGAGTATATGACGCGTCATCAGGTCGAAGTCGCATTATTCGTAGCAACTGTATTGCGTATACTGGCTGATGTAGTCAACGCAGGCGCAGAAGAACCTTCCAATGTATCTAGTCTGTTGATGATTCCCTACAACATATTGCCAATCGTATTTTCGATATTGTTAATCGAACGTTGCGGTGGGTTTGTGATCGATTCGACTCCGAATAATAGGCCTTCCGAAACGCCGTGGCTCAAGTCAGATTTTCGGCCTAAAGATCTCGGTTATTTAGAGCCATCGGATAAAGGACCTGAAATTACTCAAGCCGGGAGGAAGGCAATTTTCTGTACCATTATGTATATAGTAGTGAGGACACTGGGGGAAAATTTTCGAAAATTCGAAAAATTCTCTTATCCTCGTGGGAGTGTCATGTTTATCTTATCACATGAGGAAAGTATACCTTCACCCAACTATTCATAACGATAATTAGATATATGTAGAACAATGATTTGATGCATGACGCTCCACCACATGACTAGTATTGTAGGCCCTTAACTTTCGTTTGGACCCACTAAATCGATTCGGTGTTATTAGCGTGTATAAGCCCCTTACAGCCAGATCTTGCTATACTACTATAGGAGTATGATATAAGTATACTACATAACTTTATTATACATAGGTGTTTGTACCTTATGTAACATCTAATTGCTATAATATGTTGCAGACTCTAGTCTGTTTAGAATTCAAGCTTGAAAAGACCGCATCAAGTCTCATATCCTTTTTAAGCTTCCAGCAGGTAGTCTTCAGAGAAACCAACAAGCGTAGTTAGAAAACCAACTTATAATGGTACCAGAGTGAATAGTACTCGAATGCCTTCCCCGCCACCACCTATGATAGATCTACATAACAGTACTCCCAACGCCTCCAATATACTAGGATAGGATGATGTCGTTGTACTATCCCGTTACAGCCTCACCGTCATGAGTGCCAGTAATAGCTCGGCGTTCTTTCGCCTACCACTGCCAGTTCGAATAATTGTGAACGAAACTAGCTTCTGTCTGCATATAATAACCACGCTCGAGCGGTTAGTGGAGAACCTTTTTTTTATTTACTGCCGGAGATAAATAATGGCCGCAAAGCAGGCGCTATGAAATGAATAAAGGCAGCTGGCCTGTTGCTTGACTGAACTCTCCGCTTTTCGTATCTCAATTACATTCTTGGATGTCATGTTCAGCGCGAAACTGCTAAGTGATTAGACCAACACAAAAATTGCTGGAAGTGTGTAATACTAGATGCTCGAAATTTAGACTGCGGGCCTTGTCCTCGCCTTTGTCTCATCCAGTCATCCATTTTGCGGCTTCAGAATGTTGGAATGAAAAAGCCATTTTATGAAGATCACGTATTGGAAGCATTTTCAATGCGTTTTGAGAGTCTTCTCGGGTTTCTGCTGGCTCAAAAGATACCCACAAAATTCGGTACAGTATGTAAAGTGCTTTTTCTACCATGACTAGCAACATTATGACCAATATCCAAGTCACATAGAAGTTGATACATTCGATGGTCAAAAAAGTCGCCAATGGCATTCCTAAGTTCTCGATCTATCACTGCGGTGAACCTGTGGGAGGGTATACGTATCGTGGGAAGCGAAGATATCTACGATCTCTAGATGTTAGGATTGCTATGACCTTTGACCTTTGGTCGAGCGGTAAACTTCTTGGGAATAAAGGCAACGAGACCGATGCTATCATACTACACATGGTACGAGTGGTACAAACTTTTATTATGTTAGTTGTAAGAGTCCATACACGCTAACACCGAATCGATTTAGCGGATGCGTCTCTGATGCGGCGGGAGGACGTTGGCTGCGGGAGCGCCAAAACTTTCCCCCAACATGCTTCTGTGGCGTCATACACCGGATGACATCGACTATGTAGAGTTCTTTACTCAACCTTCCTTCATTATTATTGGGGTAGCAAAGAACTTTGGTTACAGGGCAACCAGCGGCTCGCGTGGTTGGCAACAGGCTGCACGGCCATGCACCCCCGTCACCAAACCCTTCTTTCGGTGATGTGCGTTGCTCCCTTGGGGCCGCAGGAGTATGGCAGGGTAAACCAGATTACCAAAGTAGGTATAGATTCCAGATCCTGACCATGACCTAGAAAAACCCGTTTGGTACTAGAAGTAATATAAGTGTAGTTGAAAAGCTTGGGACCTGCAATAGGATATGTGGAGGGGTAGCACGACAGCTGAGACTGCCTGCTACTACAGGGGCCATGCATCCAAGAACTGTTCAAGTCTTATTAGAGTTGGGTGGTTGGGGAAGGGTGTTGGATAAGCAATCGGTCTTGATTACAAAAAGCATTGATTATTAATTCATAAATAATAATAATTTAATTATGATAAGGCGGTTGATTATTGACAGGAAAGAGGAAGAAAACCGACACAAAGAAGAGATGGCAAGGGAACAAGGGGCGGGTGGGGGGCGGCAATAATAATAATAATAGTTGCCTTTTATTTATCAGTGTTCATGACATGTATGGTAATTAATTAATGTACATATCACACAACACTAGAATGTCATAATCAATCATTCTGACGGTAGGACCTATCTAAATTAATTAATTGTACCTCGCAAGCCCTAATATTTTGAACTTGGGTAACGGTGCTCATTAATGTTTAGGATAAAAGGCATCATAAGCACATGGCGAAAGGGCGTTCATATTTCATTAATCATACTAGACTCATTGTGATTGCGATGCCTTCAGCTTCGATCATTCAATATATTATTTATATACTCAGGTAGGACGAAGATCAGCGTTTGCCCCCTCGTAGCGAGGTGTCTTGTCGTGGCACGATGGGAGTTATGTGGTACTCCGGAGTCAGCAGGCAAGGCAGTCATCTTTCATCGCGCGGATCCAGCGTTGCGTTGCTGGAAAAGGTACGTATAGATACATAGTATATAGCATGTACATATACATCCACCTAGTACCTCGATATGTTGTATATATGTATATGTACATGGACATGGTTGGTTACTTGGCTGCCGTGACCAAGAGATAACCTTCATATCATACTTCTGATGACGAGAGCGATGAATGCTTCTAGATGGCCCTTTCCTTTATCTTTTCTCGACACAGTTGACAAATAATTCAAGAATAATCGGTTTTGTTCTGTGCATCCAGTAATAACAATAATAAATAAGAACATGAAACGAAGGAGAAGATGTTTTTTTTTTCCCTTTTCTGCTAGCCACTTGGATGAGTAAGAACTTATAAGTACATACGGTACTAACTAGTATAGTACTAGACTAGTCACTCCGGTGACTTAGTGCTACGTCATAGGTTGGACCCCCGAAACTCACCAGAAAAACGACAACCCGTATCTTTTTTCACCATCACCGCTAGCAGGTCGTGTCCTATCTTGTCTCGTGTGTTATTCTGTCCTATCTATCATCCTGAATGCTTCATCCCCGTTCTGCGATATTACCATTCATCGCTATTCCTCTCCATTGTTGCTTTTACAACTTTCCTCCTTAGATTATCGATCCCAATAATCCTTTGGACCGCTTGGCAGACATCTTCCTTACCGCCTTCCGTGTATTCTCACGAGCAAGACATGCGCGCTATCTCTTTCTTATATCATCTTCAGTCTGGAGACGACAGGTAGCCTATTATTCCCTTATCTGTGGCAAAAAGGAAAGGAAAGGATAAGAAAAGAAAGGGTTACGGGAGACATAAGATAACAAGGGAGGTAGAACGAAAGGAAACGGGGAAGGAAGACGTGGCGGGGGAGGCGGAGGAGAAGAGACCTAAAGAGGAAGGGAGAAAGAAACTGATGTATTGACTGAGGAAAGCATGAGAATGCCTTCGTCCATACATGCATCGTCCCTAGTGACTTCTCCCCAGTCCCAGAATCGACGATTGTCGCGCCCGGATCTCGCCAAGTCCTCTGCATCTGGTCCGAATGAGCCACCCGAGCACATGACATTCGCTAAAGTCGTCCGGCATGAAATAAGCGTGGACATGATCGACAGCTTGAATGATCGCCTCCAAAACTCCGATCCACGGATAAGCGCCCGAGAGAACCGGGGCAATAGCGCGCGAACCCTGGAAGGCTCACGGCGGCAAATGGAAGAGACTCTTGTATGTCGACAAGCCCAGCACAGACGCAAGTCTCTGGCTTTGGAACGAGAGCCTACAACTATGCCGCCGGAGTCGCTCCAGGGGGAGGACAGCAAGGCTTCTCCATGCTCGCTTTCTGGGACTGCATCCCCGGATCCACATCTGGTGGCCTTGTATACCGGTTCGAGTAGTTCTGGGAACACCATCAGAGCTAGCGGAGTCGAAAGGATACCAGATGATGATGTTCCTCAAACGCCATCATATCCATTTCCAATCATGTCCTCTCCGGTTTCATCGTTGCCACCTCGGAAGGCCTGGGATCACGGAATCGCCCTAAATCAGGACCCTTTCAACCTCAAATTCCCCTCCGATAAGCTCAAATCTCGAACAGAGAGGGCTACTCTCTCCACTGAGGTGCAGTCAATAACTCAGAGGCCTATAGAACCTCAAAACGGCTTCCTCCCTTCAGGGGCATCGACCGTGGCTGATGAGCCTTCGTATCCTTCCCCGAATTTGTACGATGTGACCTTGAAATTAAATTCGGACCCTGGCCTTGATGCCTGGTGGGCAAATGTCGTGGAGGTACTGCAAGCACATTACGGTGCTCAACGGGTATCATTGGCCGTGCCGGGGGATGTGACAGATCTGGAAAATGTACCCTGGGGCCAAAAGGCGACTTTCAATACGGATAATGACAGTCACATGGATGGTGACATGTCTGGTGCCGAACCGGTAAAGGAAACCGATCACAGAGAAGATATTGCGCCACATCTTGATTTGAGATCGGGGATACGAATGGGGCTGATGTCTTCCGCTAAGCGGCCCTCGCTCCTATCCCGCCATTCTTTTGCCGGCTTTGGAAAAGACAAGATCCCAGAGCTCTGTGGGTCTGACCGACCTCAATTCTCGAGAACTAGGAGCACGCGGGAATCAGCTGGAGGCGAAAGAAAGGCTCTTGGAGAGAAAAAGTCGATGCAGGAACGAATTGAGCCTCTTCCCAGCACGCCGTTGCAAGATACAGCGAAGGATAGCTCACCAATGTCAGTTAGGATCCCTTCGGAATCTCCGGCGCACAAGTCTTCGTTGGCTGTTTTCCCGGTTCCCAGGGCCCTAGAGACCGAACCAGATCCTCTTATCAAGCGGACTGGCATTGCCAACCTATTTGGAAGAACGAAGCCGGCGGTCTTGACGCGGGAATATAGCTATAATCCAGCAGTCTCGAGGTTTGGACTCCCTGAAGCCACTGACGCGCAGTCCCCGGACGATAAACATCAGGTGACGCCTACTTTCAACCCGCCGAGAGATACAGAAATGCCGGCGCCACCATCCACCCGTTCGGCATCTAGTCTTCCCTCCAATCTCAACACGGTCTCGTTTCAACTTAAAAAAGATTCTCACCATTCAGATCGTCGCCGTACGGCTCTGATCGTCCAGGGTGATGACGTCCACCTTCGTTATGGACCCTCGTTGGAATTCTATGAAGAATATGAGCAGACTCCTCCATCACCCTGGTCACAATCACCGGCGCCCTCACCAGCACCAAGGATCTATCCCGATCAAAATCCTTTCTTCGCAAACCATACCGTTGATGAGAGCGCTTTCTCGAAACATCCCCCACCTCATAATTATGCCCACGTTCATCCTCTTACCGCTATCGGCGTGGATCGATCTCGGTCTGTAGTCCACGTTCCTCTTTTACATGCAACGTCATCCAGGCAGGCAGCATCAGAGACTCTCCGATTTCCTGTTGCCATCGTATCTTTCCTGTCTCTGGTCGTGCCGTATCCTTCTAACCTTCGAGCTTCCCTAACATATTTAACACCCCATCTAACGACGTCTTTCTGCCTAGCGCAGCAGTATAGCCAACTGGAGAAACAGGTTGCTGCAGGCCCTGATCTTCCCCGTTACGGCCGTCTTCTTGGTCTTGGGGGCACATTTTCGGACGAGAGTAGCGAGCTGGAGCTGGTTGCTGGACTCAGTGGCCAAGTCAACTATGGATTCACGGACGATAACCTCTCTGCTCGCCCCAGTATTCCAAGCCCAGATGGCGACTCGAATGTTTTGAGGCCCAGTCCCCTATTCCCGACTTTCGGTACACCTGGCCAGGATGCGAACAGGTTTGGAGCAGCGAGCGAGCCAAGTGCCACTCCTACGTCTGCTCGTCAGGGAAATGATGTTGCTGATGGCTATTTCACATTGCAACAGCTGAAAGGCTCTGGTGGGTATACACTCCAGAACAAAGCCCGGGCGTTCAAAACGAAGCAGAACTCTCTCTCGTCCGCGCCTTCCTCCCCCAGCGTATTAAAAAATAAATATTCCCGGGATGACGAAGTGGCAGGAAAAGACTTGACCGCCATCGAAAGCCCATGGAGTGCACAAGAGAGCCGACCAAGCCTCACTTCTCTGCACTTGCGGGCTTCCCCTCGCAATGCGTCTACGGCCTCGTTAATTGCCCAAATCCAACGAGACTACTCACGTCCGTTCTCAGATGCTATCGCTCAGTTGATGTTGAATTCTGTGCCCTTACACTTGTTTCTTGCGAAGCCTCAATCGGGGGAGGTCATCTGGACTAACACAAAATTCGACGCATATCGACGGAGCCAACCGCAAGAGCCGCGGGTGAGGGACCCATGGCAAAACATTCACCCAAGTGAGCTTGCAAATATCACAAAGGAATGGACTAGGGCTCTTCGGATAGGATCTCAGTTCACTGAACGAGTTCGTGTCAAGCGTTATAATGATGATTCTGCATATCGGTGGTTCATATTCCGTGCGAATCCTCTCCTCTCCGCAACGGGTGAGCTTCTTTATTGGATTGGATCATTCCTTGACATTCACGAACAGCACATTGCTGAGTTGAAAGCTGCTCAGGAAAGGGAGATCTTTGCTACGGACGCAAAATATCGAGCCCTTGCGAATTCAATCCCTCAGGTGGTGTTTGAAGCGGCCGAGAACCATGGCATCATCTCAGCTAATGAGCAGTGGTATCTGTATACTGGTCAGACCATCGAAGAGGGTATGAATTTTGGTTTCACGAAGCATGTGCATCGGGATGATCTAGAACGATGTGGGATGTTTCCTTCTGAGCTCTTCGATCCGGTCCCCTCGCAGCCAGCTGCCTCGGGCTGTGACCTGTTTCCTGAAATTAATATGTCCCCCACTAGAAGCCGTGCCGCCTGCAAACTGTTCAATCGTGGTCTTACTCCAGCACTCGATGCGCTCGTGAGCCGTGGGGTTGTTATCGCCCAAAAGGATGAAAATGGACGAGTCTTTTACTCGACGGAAATTCGCATCCGATCTAAGGGCGGGGATTATCGATGGCACCTTGTTCGGCTTGTGAAAGTTGAGACTAACAGTTTTGGTAACGGGGAAGCCTCATGGTATGGGACGTGTACAGATATCAACGACAGAAAACTTCTTGAGAGAGAATTGAACAAGGCGATGCAGAAACTGAACACCGAGATGGAATCAAAAACAAAATTTTTTAGCAACATGTCTCACGAAATCAGGACACCTTTAAATGGAATACTCGGCACTATACCTTTTATTCTTGACACTCAGCTCGATGGCGACCAGAGGCGAATGCTAGATACTATTCAAAATAGTTCCACAAATCTTCGGGAACTTGTCGACAATATTCTGGATGTGTCCAGGGTTGAAGCAGGGAAGATGAATTTGGTCAATTCGTGGTTCCACGTCCGGTCAGTTGTGGAAGATGTGATCGACACGGTTTCATCGAGAGCTATCGACAAGGGTCTCGAACTCAACTATCTTATGGATGTTGATGTACCGCCCATGGTCATTGGGGATAGATTTCGAATCAGACAGGTTTTGATCAATCTCATGGGGAATGCTGTCAAATTTACAACGCAAGGGGAGATTTATACGCGATGTTCTGTGTATCATGACCCCTGTCTTGTTCTTAAACCGACTGAATTATTATTGAACTTTGAGGTCGTGGATACTGGCAAAGGTTTCAGTGCGACTGATGCTGAACGGCTGATGCAACGGTTTACGCAAATCGGAGGAAATAGCTCGCAGCAGCACGCTGGTAGCGGGTTGGGATTATTTCTATCAAAACAGCTTGTCGAAATGCATGGTGGAAAATTGACTCCAAGCGGCCGAGAAGGGCAAGGAGCCAACTTTTCTTTCTATGTCAAAGCGGATTCTTCTCCACCCCAGAACGCAGAGGATCGCCTTTCTACACGACATCCCTCGGAATCCTTCGAGCCCTCAGCAACCCCACTAACTCCTGTTTCGACAGTGCAAGATCCCTCTTTGGATCATGGATTAACTCGTGTATACTTACCGTTAGTAGAATCGTCGAGTTGTTCTGGCCCTTGCACCCGTTCCGGGTCTATACACCGTTCGGAGCGTTCACCTCTCTCTTCTGAGTTCTCAACTCCAGAATTCCGTTCCCTTGATACTACGTTTAAACTTGATGCTTCTCTGCGAACGCTCCCTATCCCAGAGGAGCCATCATATGGAGACAAACCAAGCATAGTGACATCAACAAATGAGGGCGCTACACGTCTATCTATACGGTCAACTCCGAAGCCGGGCGGTACCTTTAAGCTGGACTTATCGAAAGCTAATGAAATTTGCGTCCCCCTTCATCCAGCTTTATACTCGATACTCATCCTCTGCCCACTCGACCACGCTCGTGAAGCTATCAAGCAACACATCGAACAAGTCATACCCCTTGAAGTTCCCTCAACAGTGAGTTCCGTTGCGGATGTAGAGGACTGGAGGGATCTTATGCATGCTAGGCATGATCCGATTATAACGCACCTCGTCTTGAATCTACAAAGTGCGGATGACGTCCTGGACGTTATGCACGGTATTCTCCAGATAGCTTATAAACCTAAGCCTTCCCTTGTGATTATTTCAGATCTTTACCAGAAGCGGCAGATAGTTTCAACAGCTGAAGAACTCATTTCGGCTGGCATACGTGTGCACATGGTACCAAAGCCAGTAAAGCCGTCTGCATTTTCGTCTATTTTCGACCCACATAACAGGCGCGACCTAAGTAAGGATCGCAATCAAGACACTGCCAGAGAAGTCAGCAACAATTTTAAAACGATGTCTAAAATGGTGAAGGAAGTTGTCGGTAATAAAGGATATAGGATCCTGCTAGTTGAAGATGATGAGACTAACCGCATGGTGAGAGTGTTCCAATCTTTTATACATTGGTTTCCATCACTTACCTTCTCGCCTTATAGGTCATGTTGAAATATCTTGACAAGATCAAAGTGTTTTCAGAGACGGCAGGAAATGGCCAGGAATGTGTTGAGATGGTTTTCTCAAAGGAACCGGGTTACTACTCGCTGATAATAGTCAGTTTGACCTTGGGGGAATGCTTTCATTCATTATGCTAATTTTTTTTTTTTTTTTTTCGATAGTGCGATATCCAAATGCCCATTAAGAATGGGTACGACACTTGTCGCGAGATTCGCACTTGGGAACAGAAAAACCATTTCCCTCAAATCCCAATCATGGCTCTTTCTGCTAATGCTATGACTGATCAAATAGATGATGCCGCACGCGCTGGATTTAATGAGTACTTAACAAAGCCGATCAAACATAATGAACTTGGGAAGATGATGATGGGATTGCTAGATCATAATAAACCTCAGATCCTTCTTCGAGATCGTAGACCTCGAATATTCGGATAGGAATTGGATCCCTCCATGGGGTTCCATTTCCCCCAGCCATATTATGCACACATATGTCCAATGCTCGAGTACAGGGAACCATCTCCATTAGGGTTCTCCATGTATACCGTATTTTTCTTTTTTCTTTCTTTTTCCCTAATAGATCCTTGCATTAACAGTCGGCGTGGTGTACTTCTGACTACTAGTGGTTCTTCTTTGTTGGCTCTCAATGATATTTGGTCCGGATCAAATTCTTTCCCTTCTGTTACATGGGATCACGTGGCTTCTGCTCAGCATGACTCCGGGACTTTCTTACAATACATCTGCTATCGTTGCTATTGCGATACGGGGGCTTTTTTATCCTACTTCGCGGCTAGTTGGGGTGGATAACGAAACCTCGTGTGACCTAGCTTATAATCTATTATTTATGTCGATGACAGCAATTGACGCTTGGCGTTATTCCATAATTAATCTGTCTATTATCGATCTTATACCTAGGTGTTCGTGAAAGGGATCCAACGACTTTACGCTCCTAGGGGCAATCTTCTTTTCCGTCAGCAAGACAGTATTTGTCTTGCTTTCCGCGCCACCTTCTGCATACAAAGCGATACACCATTACTTGCTCTTTATTCCTTGAATCTCTAGGAATAAGGAAACTAAAAATATATTGACGGTACGGTGCCCGACTTAGCAGGTTTATGAATTCAAGTGTAGCGAAATCGGACTTGCCGATTTGACGTTCACGAGCAAAAATGCTTTCAAGTAGAATCATATGCTTATTTTATTTTTCAATAGCTGGTCACAACGATGGTACCGATTATAAACGGAGTAGTCCCAGTTCCATACGGGAATAGGACAAAAGGAAGATTTCATGACTTGGTCGAATGCCCGTATTATGATGGATGTAGACTTGACTGATATGCATAACGAATTGAAACGGGGCGATGGCACGTAGGTATGTGTCATTACATATTTAATGTGCGGTTAGCATGTATAGAACATCATTAAGGTAATTTCTTGTTAACTTCTCCAGTAGATCAAGTCTTCCCTAGATGGTGGTTAGTAGAGAATACAAGCTTGTGAGTTCTCAAGATGGATCAATTAGAAAGAGCCTGCCTTATGAGCCACCTTTAATTTGAAATTTGAATGACATCATATCAGCAAGCCGGACCCGACTAAAATGCAGGTGACCACTCAGCCTCACCGCCCAACAGGCTATTTTGCTGTGTGAAAGGATGAGTACCTCACGACACGCACATTACAGCTAATATACACAGTGGAAGCTACCGTATAAACAAATCTGGTGTAGAAACAGCCATCTGACAAGCTAGGCTTGTCACCGAGTACCCTTAAACGCTGTAGCTGATGCAAGTGAATTAACCTTCGGGTAAAAAAATTATTGGAAGGACTAGTTATATGATAAGAGTTCGGAAGAATGGGGCCTGGCGATGAGAGCGAATATCCTTTTAAGTCATCGACTCTATGGTCAGTTTCTCCCCGGTCAATAATAAGAGGTAGAAAAAAAACTGGGTAACTAGGTTCATCAAGCGGAATAGCCTACGCATGGTCCTCAGTCTGCGATTGTTCATCGATATACGTATAATTTTGAAAAATGGGTTCTTTTTTGGTGTGTCGGCTAGGTTATGTGTCTGAAAGATCGTCGGACCTCAACCCTTCGCAATCCGTGTAGCAATTGGTCTCGATTATTGGGAAACCCTCCACTTATTCGAAGGGGGACGCTAATCGGTGACGGACAATAAGGGAGATTGAAAGGGGTATAGTGAGGGCTCTTCTTAGGGTTTTTTAGTGAGGAAGGAAAATAGTGTTTACGAAGGAAGATATCCCCCTATTCTAGAGGAGCATATGGCTCGCGATATACAACCAAGGAGCCACTCTAGGGCGGCTTTCGACGTAGGAGAAAGCTAGGTCCTCGTCTTGGCGACTTTTGACCCGAGACCGGGCCTCGACATAGTAAAAGGGTTGTTTCCTAAGAGTGTCTAGATGGGTTATTGTACCCGATTGGAAGCTTAAACAACCATTGCTTGAATTTACGAGATGGAGGTATTGCAGGCAAGGTTCGAGTCTCCCAGATCTGCAATTGCCTTTCAGTGTAATATACATTACGTAATGAACAGCTACAGACTGAGGATATACTAGCTCGAGAGTTTTTGGGAGGGAAAGTATCTATACATTATCTATACATTATCCGACAAGAACGCAAGGACAATGGTAACCAATTACGTGTATAACATTTCTGGAGTTTTAGGTAAGGTAGTAAGATAATTCGGTTCCTCGCTGCACGCTAAGCGGAGAGACTCATTAAAGGAACGGGCTGAGACAGGGAACGGGGCTGAGACAGCAACAAGTATGTGTACATGTACATACATATGTTATTATTAGCACCTGCAAGGTAATCTCATAACTTCAAAGTAGCTAATAGGTGTATATGTCCGTAGGGCGGGCAATATTTTAGAACTAATCTACTATCATATCATAATCAGCATGCCTGTCAAGTTGTTGGGTTGTAATATCACCATAAATAGCTGATTACGCGTAATTTACGAATAAATTACCAGTAAACTGTATTGCATGTCCGAAATATTGCAGAGGTCACGTGTTGGACCATCAAAGTCATAAAACACTTGATATTTTTTCAAACAGCAAAGCTAGGAATTGTAGATTTTATTGTCCTATCTTTAACCTATGGTAGAGTTTCAAGTAGGTGTTGTGGCGGGGTAGATCGATTTGGCGGACGACACAAGTCTCAAGTCTAACCCATAAACCGAAAATGTGGCTTAATTGGCGGTGTGACTGAGTGACTGGCTTGATTTACTACTAGTTTAGTAGTCCTACCTATTGATATATAATGGATAGTAACAACAGCTGCAAAAGGCTAACCCAGAATGTTCCAAACCCTCGAGTATGGGGCTCCTTCTACGGTGGGGAGATCTACTCACCAAACTTCCAGCGTGAATTGCCCCTACCAAAAGGAGCATCCGTCCACGAGCTTCCAATTCCTCCTGAACTCACGAAAGTCTCGCTCTGTACTAAGGACTTTCCGAGTACAGTCTACTTTATCTGGTGGACATTGTTTGCAATCCAATTGATAATGCGTCTTCCATAACCCTCGCTCCTGCAGAGTTGCTCGTCCAACTTTGCCCTGATATTGCTGCCATTCTTCACCACCTACATGACTATATATCAACACATCCCTGATCGAGCGAGCCTCTCTCCTTTCCCTTTCCTCTTCGTAGTTAGAATTCTTCGTGAATAGCACCTTTTACTATTTATCTCTTCTTATCCAATAGATTAGTAGTAGTAAAGGTGACCACCATCACAGATGCCCTTTGGTTTGCCCGCTAGTTTGGGATCAATGTAGCCTTGAGGGGACTGCATGGGCTGTCGGACTTGCTGTGTATGAACAAACCCGTCATGAAGATGCGGCTGCTTCCTACCCGGGAAAAGATTGAGATTATTGGCGCATAAAGCATCTGGTACGAAACAACCATGGTTAGAGAAGCTCTCAAACATTCAAACTCTAATGAAATCTGGGAACATGGCCTGGAATATCGGAAGAGCGACTTCTAAGATATGCTTGATCATATTTTCAGAATTTCAATGATTGTCCTTTTCCATACCCGAGATATTCCGTCGCAATCCTCTAACCACATCGTTCTCTTCGCATCATTAGCTCTGAGGATGTCATCGTGGGCTAGAAGGAGATGAGGTTTCTCTCCGGGGGCGAGATCTTTTAGTAGAACCATGTTCCCTTGGTCATCAAAAGTAATCAGTAAATGCCTGATACTCTCTAACTGTGGAAGAAATTCAGAGTCCCGGTAGGCAACTACGTCAGCCTGCTCATGCCCATCGTTGTAGATACCTCTTTTAAATTCCTTCCACTCGAAGCGAAGTTTTGCAAGCCACCGGTAGGCTGTACGAGCTCGGATCCTAAGTGGGTCAGCACCACAAGAAATTCTCATTGCGTCTTGAACCTGGTTCCGCTCTCCAGCCTTGGGGCCAAGTTCGATGTCGTCAGCAGTTATTATTAGCTCCTCTACTGCCTCCACTGCCTGGGTCGACTGCAAATACTGACCAACAGCCATTGTGAGACCATAGGCAGTGATTTCTGTTTCAAAGGAATCAGCAATTGTTTGAAAAAAAGTCAAAAAGGGTCAACTCACACTCTCCAGCGCTCCTCGAAAGGCACTTGCGGGCTGTCAGCATTACACCTTCGTCGTTAAACCAAGACTTTGTTTTGGCAAAACGACCTTGCACACCGCCCCTCAGTCTCAATCCATTTCTTCCCCCAGATCATGACATTTTCTGCGTACAATTTCCCTCTGCCAAACAGCGGGAAACATTCCTTCGCAGGGTCTCCCTTCCACAACAGAAACTTTGCTAGGCGAAGGTACCCCTACAGCAAGCGGCTGTTCAGATTCTGGAAATTCGGATGGTATCAGTGCTGCTGCCTTGAGAAATCGAAATCCACTTGTCAAGGGTTAGTATCCCTTTGCGCTACGACCATTTCATTTGTTCTTGCCTTTGTCTTTGTGCAGCCTTTCGGGTCGCCTCTCTTGAAGGGGCTGCTGATCTTCGATAGAGAAATTTCGTCTCCGATCCTATAGCTTTAGGCTGCCTAGCCATATTCATCATCAGGTCGAATGCTGTCCTGGTTCCAGTGATAATAAGGAAAAGCATTCCTAGCGATTAACGCCGACTTCAACGGCAAAAAAGTAATCGACGACTTTCGCCTCTTATTCCTTCGGTGGTGGATGTGTTGCTACATAGCCGAGAACAGTTTTTTCCTGTCACTGATATTCTTTTCAATCGCTCTGTTTTTGACTTCCTCTCGAAGTGCAGTACACCCTTCGCAAGTGGGTTATTTCCGAGCACCAAAAGGAAATCCGAAAGGAAGTCATCCAGCTGTCACCGCCTATATAATCCCAATTCTCCGCGAGAATCCGGAACGGTTTGAGGCAAAGGCCCTTGGAGCTGAGCTCATAAATGGCCTCGATGAGCTTCAAGGCCTCTGGCGAAATTGCTGCTTCGTTAGAAAGCTGAAAAACATTGTTCGCTATATCCGGATAAGCCATAAGCAACGTGATGAGTTCGAGCGAATTAAGATCAATGAATGCGGCGGTATCGAATGGTTGGCGGCTGAGGATGTCAAGGATGAGCACCAATTAGAAGGAAGAAAGAAGCCAGCATATCTCTTTATGTTACCCGCTAACAGCTCCTCTATCCTACCTCCAACAATGAGACTCTCTGGAACTCAACGTTAATGATGCTTGACCGCGCGTTAAGCTCGTCTTCAAGCATACCGGAGCAACTGGCACCCGGAAAAGCGGTCGAGAGGTAATGATGATAATGACAATGGCTATGATCTACGGGAAGATATATTACTACCGGAGGAATGGGAAGGTATAGAGGAGGCTATCAAGGTTGTGAAACTCCTTTTATACTAGACGAAACTGGCCGAACAGTGGGACGTTGGTTTTCAAGATTGGGTGCCGATTGTTGATACCCTTATGATACACTTCTCTAAAGCTAGCCAGCGATTCAGAGAAATGGCCGATGAGGGAGCGGTATACGAGGTTTTATACCTGCTGCGAGAAGGTCCGGGAGGAGCTGGATCACTACCTCCAGTTAGCTCACAAATCACCTATATAATACACAGCCATGATCATGGGCCCTTGTCTAAAGTATGAATGGTTCGAGCAGAAATGGGAATCGCAATCAGATACCTGAGGCCTAAAAGATGGTCCATACTCTCTGGAGAAGATGGGTACAGGATCAGTCGCAGAAAGGTCCGCCATCGGAATCGGTCAACTTGTCTACGCCACAGCAAGCATATTCACGGGTTGACAATAATGATAAATTCCAATATGACCATAAAAGGATCAAGTACGCGACAGTGACGAACCGAGCCACTTGAAAAATGCTGTAGTTGTTGAGCAATTCAGAACGTCGAATTGGAAAAAGCTAGAAAAAGCCAGCCTAGCCTAGTTCAATTTGCGCTAGATCACTCACGGCCGATTTCGATATCGGAGTGTGGGCGATCTTTTAGCAGCACAAAATTTACGTTAAATCCCTTACGAGCATATAAAGTCTAATCTATTTAAGGCGTTAGAGACACTACGGGCCCAGTTTTTACACAACCAATCGAGATGGTGTCAGAGATGGTGTCAGAGATGATGAGAAGAAACGGAGTGAGGAACTGGATGTTATATCTGAAGTCATTCAATGAATAGTCTTTTTTCCCTCTTTATTTTCTTTTGCCAGACTTTTCACGGTATGCAGTTTCTACTTCAAATCAAGTTAAGCCTGGTGATACAGTAGTCCTTGTAGTGCACGCACCCGATCCTTAGTGTATAAGTATGACACTAGTACTTATGTCTGTTGAACCAATACTGCATGGTGTCTAACACTATATTACATTGTAACCATCTGAAATGAAAAAGAAAAGAATTAAATGCGCAAAATTCAGGCAAACGTAGGCGGAATTTGGATTATCAATCAAGTGACCAAGTCAAATCAAGTTAGTTACTAGATCAAGTCTTGGCTTGACCTGACTTATTGAGAGCGCTGTGCCAAAATATTTCTAGTGGCTAACGGACGCATAGGGTGGATCTGCATATATTCCCGCCGTCTCTCCCATACAAAGAGCGAAAATATTCACTTACAGGGTTCATAGTTTCGGCACTGATGTTTACTGTTTTCATTAACTTCGCCCCATTTTGCTCGAAGTTGGGTGTGGCGCTTTTAGTCATATTTTAAGAGTTTCTAGTCGTTTTTAGTCGCATTTTAAAGTTTTCTGTTCCTCCATTTAGTCCATTTTTACCCCTAGGTCTACAGAAGCGACCATCTTTCTTCTATGTAGTTAGGAAAATCAGAGTTCCTTTTCATCGAAAACCTGCAGTTCCTTTTCCTCCTCCATTCTATAAGTTGATATTATGGTATTTCTAATACACGCTTGCCTTAAAATTTGCCCACATTTCTCCGAAAAGGGACGGATATACTACCATGTATAATGTAGTTATAGTATAACGAAACGTAAAAATACTAGGAAGGCCATGTTAATAATATAGAGATATTATTGGAAGAGGCTAGCAGAAAATTTTTTCATACCGTAGCAGAGTTGATGCAAAACAACTATCATATAGTGTCGGTACGCTCACGTAGCGATGTGAGACATGCAACAGTATAATCTATATTATACTATTGCTGGTGTCTGATTTCTAAAGGGGACTGCTATGGAGAGGATTTATTTACAGTGTGGTGCTGACTAATCACCGCTAAGGCTCCTAGTCAACGTGATTCCACCTATTATACCAACATATAGTATCATATCATCATGCCCGTTACTTAGTAATAGTTACGACTAGTAGTAGCGGGCTAAGCTCCTAAAATTATTATATCAACATACGAGGTCATTCAATTTAAAGATAACCTTTATAAATAGCGCTAAGAGAATTTAGTTTACTAATAAAGTATATATTTACGATGTCGAATTTGAAGGTAGGGCGTGAAGTAAACAAGGCCTTGGCCTATACCTTCACTTAGGGGCTGGTTTAGCTTGAAGGTAGGCACTACCAATTTAGCATCGCGCTAGTTTTAGTGCGTCATAACCGCCATGAAATAGAAAAGAGTTACTAGGCATGTGCAAGCTGTTCGGTTTGGAATGAAATCTGGTCTTCTACATGCAGCTTTCTATGATGAAGGAGGCTACCAGCCTTGCTTCAAGCAGGATATAAAGGATTAATATGTCGTGAGACTCACCCATATATGTTCGAGGATCATGGTAATTGCATGTACTTTATTATAAGTATCATTGTATCATGATGCATGTTAAGTGACTATGTATCCATGTATACGTAATAGTACTATTGCTTCCACATCGTATTCATTCCACCACCTCCAGCTAGCTTAGCAACTAGTACCTCTCCATTGCGGTGAAGTAGCGATTCATAAAGTTATGAGGTGCCATACACGCAAACATAAGCTACGGTATCTATGTCTTCACTAGATATCCGAGCCTTCCAGCATCGAAGATCTTAAACGTTTTGCTCATGGAATTTACCGGTGGCTTTCGTGTAGATCACTAGTATGGGAGTTGGCCGCATACGTAACCAATGTATTTTACCTGAGGAATGTTGAAACACCTCCATACTTTTTCCGAAAGGTGACCCCTTGGCAGACGATCCAGAATCCTCTCTATAGCACTTAGCAGCTTTCCAGCTCTCAAGTCCGTGTGTTCGAGAAGCCAATCTAACGGCTCTATATAGAAGCCTAGTGGAGGCATATTATGGCAGTTGAGAACGAATTCATACGACTTTTCCTGCTCATTGCCGATGAAACCAAAGCCAGCATAGAAGGCCTGATTTGTAGCGAATATTCAGAAGCGGCATGTTGTATTTGTTGACCTTGTATGTACTATCCATGAAGAGAGTTGGCTACCCAGTCCCCGTTCTCTGGAACTGAAGTCAAGAGGGGCTGAATTGAAGTTTTCCCACCAAGGAGCCGCTTTCTGTCATCCCAGCCTCTCCTCTCTTAGAGATGTAATGATATGACATGCAGCAATCCCAACCTTCAGCTGTTTAATTTGATTCTTCTTAAGGATATCCTGGCAATGGACTGCCTGCGTTGATTCTGGAGAACTGTCATAACCATGTTGATTATTGCCTATTTCCATGATACGATCCACCGAATGCTCCTCTGGGCATCGAAGAATAAATTTAAAGGGGCAATCTGTTAAAGCTGTCGGTCCAGCACGCTTTTTCTCCGGTTGTTAGGAGCCCAGTTGATACTCGCCGCCCCAGTCGTATTTAAGCTCGACCCCACTGTCAAAGTGCTTATTTCGGTGCTTATTGGAGCGGCGTTTCACAACAGTGTAGCCATACAGCCAAGCGAAGGTATTAATCGAATTCATGGCGTCGTCGGCAGTCTCGTAGGTTTGAATCGGCGGGAGTGGGATAGTTATATTTCTGGTGGCTGGTCATTGTCAGAGCTTCTCATAGCCCTCAATAAGGGGTCGCGAACCCAGAATTGAAGCCATTATTGGAGGTGTAGTGTATGTTTATTATTATTCTTCTTTGAGTAGTCTTTTGATTAACTTACTAAGCTAATTAAAAATAGGAATCGCAAGGAGAGAAAGAGAGAAAGGGTAAGAGAGCAGAGGGAGGATGAGATAGATCCTAAGTGCTGTAGGGAAGTCCCCTCCTTATGGGAATAGGTAAGGGAAGCCCCTTCCTTTACAGATAGCTCCGTCTCGCGTAGCAAAGAACTTGATAAAGGGCCTACAGACAACTACAGGCTTCAGCCCGCTACAAGTAGTACTGTAACTGAGCTTTTTTCATGGTACACCGTTAGAGGAGAAAAGTCTTCAAGATGATAATTACATGACTAACACTAAACTACTTTTGGAATAAAATATCATGTGGTGTGGTCTTTTGATCACCACCCCTTATGTTTTCTAATTATTATCCACTTACAATATTCCGCCCCTTGGGCATGTACGCAATGTCTTCCTAAGCCCTACCATGTTGAACGTAGGATAATATGTAGATGTTATTAAATCGAAAGTTACTACTCAGTACGTTAAAGAAGCTGAAGTAGGCATTTAATAATAGGCGGTGCATCATGGCAGAATATGGTTCATAATATGATTCGGCATGATGAATATTTTAGGATTACGACGCTTCATGACCAAACCATGGATGAAGGGCCTCGCAGAGCCAAATTTGTGGACAGCACCAGCCAGCTGTCCAAGATTATATCTAGTAGACCTGTATTCACGGTCGGTTTTACACTAAATCTATTCCCATTCAAATTTTTCACTAAAGCCAAATTTATTATTCAATCTAAATCAAATCTATTTTACGCCCGATTCGGATCCCTTTTTCAGTTAGGACAAAACCCACATCCCCCTATATGTCGGTGCGCTGAGGCCACCACCCTGCGCTTCCTCTGCTTCGGATATCCCTGGTGACCACACTGTGTCGATAGGCCAGCCCTTATCATCCCCCCCCACTCCGGCGACCCAAGCGGTCGCCACCCATTCCAGTCCTCCTCAGTCATCTCCTTGGCGCGCTTGAATTGGAGAGGCCCCGGCAGATAAGCTGCGATGTGACTGACTTCAGCCCTCTTCCTGTGTTGAGCATCTCCATCTGCATGCGACCCAATGCTGTGCCAAGAGACATGAATACACAACCAAGACTGCCCGTGAAAAAGCTTTGACGAGGTTTTTGTAGCTGATGCAAAGCAGCTTCGCCTGGTCTACTTGCTTAGCCGGCTGCCCTGGTTTTCAGTTAGTCTGTAACCTAAAGGCTTAACTGCGTTAAGGTTATTGAGGTCGAGGCAGAACCTCTGACCCCGAGGTGTCCCCAGGTTTGCTCCTTAAGCATCCGTCAATGGCATCTCAGCTAGGACAATATCACTTTGGCCATGTAGCCTCAGGTTCTCAGCACAAGTGATATAGCAGAGGATAGTTCCTAAGCTAGGGCAATACCACTTTGGCTACATTAACCTCAGGTCCTGAGTATGAGTGAGGTAGCTGATTCCCATCTCTTTACACACCGACACGCGCATCCGTCCTCTCAGGCTACTTAGACAGTTAGAAAGAAAGAAAGAAAATCGATTCTAACTATCCGCAAATGAACGAGGATATTGAGTACTGTACGAAGAGAGAAAGGAAGAAGAGATCTTCAAGACAGTAGGCGGAGGTCGTCACACTAATCATGTTCCTGTTAGATCTTTATTGTCTATTACTCAGCTGCTAGATGTTTCGGTAGCGGCCGAGTCCGAGACATCTGGGCAGCTTTGTAATAATAAGTAATATACTAGTAGATAAATAATAAAGATTACGTTGACTAATCTGTCACAATAAACCTTAATTGAATGTTTACCCTTCCGAGAGATCAGATAGCCCAGCCAAGACTGTCTAGGCCCCCATTACAAAGCCCCTGAATGTATGATAGTGGTATTATTATTCAAGTTTATCGCCCGTATCCAGCCTTTCTGAGGTCCCGATATAGGATCTCCCTACACTCGACAAGGAGATGGCAGACTGTTTCCCTCGGCTCTTGGCACCATTGACAAAAGCTCGAGTTTTTCGCCGGTGAGCCCCTATCGCCGCATGGCCCACCTTGAGCTTGTAGTATCGTTTTTGGGCCGGGTTCTACTTCTACCCTGGCTGCGCTCTATGCGCCTGTGCCGTTTGCGTCCGTATGATGGCGTTAGGTTTGCTTATTTAATGCTATTAAATCACAAGTTATTCGGCCTTACGTTGCAGAAGCTTGCCTCTCCATAAATCTAATATTGAAACGCTTCGCGACTAGCCATGGCTGACTGGCCAAGTCTGTCCCAACTAAGGGTGATCGCTGGAGGCACCAAACTGTTCAAAGTCATATTTCAGCCCTGTTATAACTCAATCAGAACTATCAAAGGGCTTAACCTACTCGACATCGCCATGATCTAGGTAAGCCTCCACTACAGAACTGTGATGCCCAGCCTTTATATATATAGGTGGTACCACTCGACCCAAAGGCCATAGAAGTGTTGAGCGTATCCTCAACGCACCGGCCTAGTCCATGATATAGTTAGGTGCCTTACAAGAACCTACCTGAATGCAATATAAAGTTTACTTACTTCATTTTGTATATCTAGTATCTCCTTTTAATCTTGCTTGACGTTGATCCCTCACCAGTAAACCAATCTCTTGACGGCTATGTTGCGGTGCCTATATCAAGGTCTCAATGTGGACATCCGTCACCAGTAGACCGATCTCTTGACGACCATATTGCAGTTACTATGTCAAGGTCCTAACGTCGAGATCCCTCACCAGCAAACCGGTCTCTCGACGGCCATATCAGCTCCTATATCAATGTCTCGACGTCGGCATCCGTCACCAATAAACCAATCTTTAGACGGCCATATGTAGCTCCTATAACAACGCACTTAGTACAATAAAGGAAACGACGAAGGGCGGAAGCAGAGCCTCCAGGTAGGTAGGTCTCTATTACAGAGCCCACCCAAATGTAGTGTTAGTTTTATTTATTTTTGTATCTCTCCCCTCAGCCTGTTCTCATTAATAACCTAATATATAATGTTAAACCTTACCACGCTAAACATAGGATAATATACAGATGTTATTTAATAAATTTTTATTCGGCCTTACGTTAAAGAAGCTCAGTTGCCTTTTCTTAAATCCGCTAGAGGAACTACTTTAAGCGCTAGAATGTCTTTATTATCTGTCAACCCCGCAGGACGCAGATAATAGTAAGTAGCTTTAAATACAAATACGGATTTAAGAAGAAAGTAAAAATCTTTGGTGAGCTTCCTACCCAGTCGTACGACCTTCCGGCAAAAGAGTTCAAGCGCCGGAAAAGCCGATGGACGAAGGGACTTTAGGGGAATTCGATCAATATCCATCTCTTTTGTGCGGTCCACAACTTGAGTGGTCGATAGCTGCTGGTCCGCTCGATTATTAGGACTCATAGCTCAGTATGTTCGCTATACCAATATCGAGCGTGGAATACGAGAAGATTTTCAGCAGTGCGAAGTTCTTATCGTCGGATTCTCAAAACCGGTTTCAGCCAAAAGTGCTGATTGGGGTGATGGCGAAGGAGACTAGCGGCGGAAACGGACGCACAGCGAGGAGAATGATGGTGCAAGTACTGATACCGGAGGTAATGCCAATGAAATTAAAACAATTTTATTTTTTGTGTTTTGTGGTGCCCGCTCATATAATGTAAGATACGGTAGGTACCTCTTGGTGTATCTAGTTAAGGGGTCGAGCACTGGAAAAATGCCGATATGTGATCAATCATTTTGGTTATTTATATCACACAACACCGTGGAAAACGTAGCATATTAGGGGGGGGTAGTATCTACTAGTTATTGAAAATAAAATCTGAAGTCATTTGAGGCTGATGCGTGAAGTAGGTAAGTGTAAGGTTTATAAAATACTTAAAACTGGATAGAAAATGGATAACCGGATGTACTGGTTTTATGACCGGGTTATCCATACTATCCAGTCCATTTGTATCGTTGCTTATAATATATATGGAAACGCAGCATGGATAAAAATGTCTTCAGCCCTTAGATTCTTTATAATTCCTGGGCAAAACAGCATATCCATTAAGGATAGCTCGGGTGACAAGCAATCGGTCGCATAAGTGAGCCTACCATATTTTGAGTGAAAACAAGATGATGCTAACGACGTTCCGTTGAAGGCCGGCGGGCTGTACATTACATCCCTCCTGTCATCGAGGTAAAGCTTACAATAATACTTCCTTAAAGCTGCGACGATGGGATGGTTGTCTAAACCCTTTGCCCTTCAGTAGGTGAATTTACTTTATGATATTTAATCCCGCGGCCCGTCCTCATTATCACCGATTCCATCTCGCTTGCAGCATCTACCCTTCTTTATCAACCCTCACTTTCTCTGGACCTTCATACGGTACTTCTGTACACGACGTTACATGTACTCAAAAAAAGCAGCTTTGCTTTCTCTATCCTCATTCTGGTTTGGCTTCACAGAAACCCTGTACGGGTTATTTCCCTAAGTCTATGCCTCTCAAGGAAAGTGCCCTAGATCTCCACCTCAGCCGCCCGCGGCTCCAAAACTCAGCATTAAATGACCTGTGCACCGCCAGGCCTTGTACATAGCCCTCTACAGACTCCCCAGAGGATTTATTTTTCCTTTTAAGCAAGATATAACATTGGTTGGTCCTCCACTCGAGACGCGGCAGGGAACTACAGTTCTTGGTATCTCAGTAAAGGTTATGCAGTGCGGTCGATGAAACATAAGATGGTATAGGAGAGTTCTGACATGCGTTTTGGAAGCTGTGGAAATCCGATTCACAAGATATAAAAGAGTTTTGACGAAGTTTCGCAATTGGAAGTTAAGTTAGACACAAAAACACCGGGAAGATTTCGAAAAGTAAAGTGGTTGAATAACATGAATAGTAGAATACCTTCATTTCTTAGGCTGTACATAATTCATATGTAAATAATTATAGAATGCCCTTACTCCTATTTATATTCCCGTAAAACAAAATATCCATTAGGAATAGATCTATATTTCACTGGCGACAGGTGACAAGCAACGAGTCGTACAGTCTTGACTCGCTCACCCTACAGAACTAGGTTCAGCGGAGTGGCGTTAGCAAGGTCCTTTAAAAATCTAAATATTAGAGTAATTACCCTCTTCTTTATGAGAAATAGTTAAAATGATGTATGGCACAGTAGTATGTTCTTTTCCGAAGCCTAGAACGCTTTTTGGTGGGTATTAGTAGGCCGAGTGGTGAGCTAGATTCCAGATTCTGAGGTATTCACAGCCCTAACTGTAGTATTTCCAAAGTAAAAGGTGCTTGTAGTTACTTGAGACTTCTAAATTCACAACTTAACTGCAGTACAGTCAGTTTACATATAAACCAGGTCTTAAATTGTCATTTTACACCTTTCCCCTGGATCCGAATGCAGTGATAAACCTTATGCAGCGGGAGCTTATGCAATGGCTAGCAACCTGAGATTGGCTGTTAGAGATTCCAAGCCGGGGTTAGCCCGCTCAAATCGTGCCATGGCAGCGAAGCTATTGAGAGAAAAATGAGGCTTCTACGATGGGGTATTTTGACAAGGTCAAAGCTGTCATTTCGCGAGGAGGAAAAAGTATATATAACATGGCAGGGAATGAAGAGTATCATTGATCGAGGGTGTATCGCTTGATGGATATCGAACCAGGGTTTGTGTCATATTCAAAAAGGATTTCTGTCTGCAGCACTTCCAGGTACGCATATCTCTCCGTCGAGTAGCGGATGGACCGACCGTGACCGGAGGAACGTTTCGAGCCAGAAGCTCACAGCAGCATTGGTTATTAGTATTTGGTGGCCATGTATCACATATTATGAGTACAGGATTTATCTAGGTTCAAAGATCAATGTCTCCCTCCACACAGCTGCAATTACGTCTTCTCCCAGGGTTTAGCGGCAGCGTATAGAAGAGGCGGATGATCTACAAAGGTTATGTTGTGAGGGTTGCCCGCAACCAATGGAGCGCCCAAGTGCAGTAGTGGGCTGTACCCACATGTAATAATAAGACATTGATACTGTCGGAGTAGCATAATTAATTAACAATGACGCCATTATCATTAGGATGAACTAGTACCACTACACAGAGCACACCACATCCTGCATACTTTCTAATAGTAAAAGAAATTAAACGCGGTGCCACGGCTTGGGCCGATCAATTGGTCCACTGTGGGATAGGGCTAAAATGATGGGCCCTAAATTAGCGCTATTCGTAAGCACCCGACCCGGCGGTTTTCTGCCATATTTAGCCAATTGCACTAGTCCTATGACTCTGTATAGAACTTGAAAAGTGAGCGCTTCCCTGTCTTATTGGGCCCCCGAGGAAGCGCGCACTAGTATACAGTCGGGTGGTGGTGAACGAAAGTTACGTACCTATGCATGGTATTGCGATATATGTGGAGCGTAGATAATTTGTATACGGTATTAGATACCTACTACATCTAGATTTCAAGATTAGGTAACGGTGATGGACGTTTAAAACTGACCAGTCCTCTTTGTGAGATATTATAGCTATTTAAAGAGGCTTACACAGGTAAGTTATGCATCAGGTAATCAGGGGAACTTTTACGCGTGAACTAATCCAATTTAGGAAAGGCTTCCGGTCATATAAGTTACAAGCCCATACCAACCCGCCTATTCTCGAATCCATTCTAACTCATTCTCAACCTCACATCGCATCATTGATCACCAGAGAAATATACCTTGACAGGATGTTAGCCTAGTTCTCCCGGACATACTTTTAGAATAGGACTAGAATTATTCAATGTGATTGAACTCGCGGCGAAACCTCAGGGAGGAACTTGGTAGCGTTGACTGCAGCGTGTCTTCCGGTCTTACCGGGACTCAGAGATGTCAGGTTATTCCAGTCACTTCACTCCCCATTCTTTCTAACTGATCTACAGCTAGTTAGCCCATGCATTAATTTCTATATTAGAGATAGACTGATGTATCCTTAGTTAGATATAAACCGCATGAGAGGCCCCAACTCTCTCGTATGAGAACGAAAGGATAAGCGTAACAAGGTATCCCTCTATTGGCTGATGAATGGATATCTATGAAAGGGCATGAAAAGGTAATCCCATTTAGATGACGAATGCCTATAGTGGCTGGCTACGATGGCATTAAAGTCAAATCACTCTGAATAAATGGAACCCGGTTTCTTACCCCATTTTACACATAAAGTTGCTTTTCGGACCCAAGAGAAGACCTTCAGCCAGGGTATGAACCTGGACTCAGGGGCACATGTCCTCAGCTTTACCATGATGGCACAGTAACAAACGTGATCACATTTGTTGACGATCCCAATAACCGGTAGACTGAGAGTAAGATAACTGCTTTAGAGTTAAAGGTAGAAGCGGCTAACGCGTTTCTCGACCTGCATGATTGTCAATCTGCTGGAAGGGCTCAGCAAGCTGATAAGGGAGACGGTATTATTGTTATTGCGGATGATGCGGCTCATGCTTCTGGTGACGATGCTAGATTTGATGTATAAGGTGCATTTGGCACAGGCCATGTCGCTAGATGAAGTTATGGTAACACCTTGCTCGACAGATATAAGTACATGTACTGGGTGCGGTCACCCACATTTACAGCATTACACGCCATTATGGGTCAGCGGCTTGCCCAAAACCCATGTTATATTTGTGACCTATATGCATATGAGTGGACCAATCCGCAGACAGAGAAGGACCCCGAAGCAGACGCGAGACAGAGTGCGGGTGGGCTCATATAAGATATTAGCATATGGTGATATCGTTGCAGGAGGGCAAAGGAGGAATGTCAGTGCCAGGTTAATACTTAGTGACTGATAGCGAATATCACTAATAATTATGTACACTGACTGAAACTCTGATAATAATCCGGCCAAACGCATCCTAAGAATACATACTAAGTGCTAGTAGTAGTGATTAATTAGGCAATTCTGGGATAGAATCTGCAGGCGTGGAACAGGTCCAGAGAATACATGTAATTCATGGAGAATGTTAAAGATGGGGTGGTGAATTTTTGATCAAAACTCATCAAGCAATGCGCCGTCAGTTCGTAAAAATCCTAATGCGCCGTCGCGGAGCGGGCCGTTTTTGGAACTTCAGATTCTCACATGTTATAAAGCTGTTCGGCGGTCAGTATACCACTGGCAATTCACATACACATACTAGTTCCGTATTAGCTTACCTTACACGCACGGTGTTCGCTCTACCAACGTCGATAACCACCCATATATATGCAGTTACTATCTGGTTTATTGTTGTCTTGGCTATGTGGATCAGCTATGTCCTCTCGTCCCATGAATAAGGGTCGCTCAACGGCCGCTATGGTTATGTGTGGTATGAATAATACGGGCAGGCGCCAAGCCAACTGATGATACCTGGAGAATCAGGCATTCAACATAGCGACTTCGCGAGTAACCAAACGTCTTCGATCACCCAATTTCTCAGCGTTGGGGCTGATATCAGTTTAACAGATGATAATATTAGTGTTAAAGGACCTTGTTTATCTACAAAAAGGAAAGGCCTCAAAACCAGGCCGCCACCAATGTGGTTAGGGAGCTCTGGTTGGAAGATGAAGGTGCATATCAGGGTCAGTGATGACCCGCATTACCATTGCCTGCAGACAACCCAGGAGCCCCTGCAGGATAAACAAAACTGCGTACATTTGTACCTCAAGGCGAACCATTAGCGAAATGACGTCGATATATATTAGGAAAACTTCGAGGTGAATATTCTGTCCCCTCGCAAACATGCAGGTAAGTCGCTCGACCTAATTCAATTGTAGAGCGAGCTTTCCTCAATCTAATCTGATCTAGCCTATATGACTGTAGATGAGTTCGCGGTACCGATGTAGAGCAAGTATTATTTAGTGGCTATACCGCGAAACTACTACTTACCAACCGTTGTCGCTCGCAGCTAACAATAGATACGTATTATCGAGGTATCAAGACCTGCAAATAACCCCATGCCTGATCTGGACCTGCACAGGGTGTTGGGCGGGGATCAGGATGCACCAAAAGTTGAGTCGGAACGTGTGGATATCCATGCCCTATGGACGAATGTGATCATGAGGGGAACCAGGAGCTTCAGATCTTAGATAACAGCGGGATAAAGGGTTCTATCGAGAATGAGAATCCTATCGCTGGAAATTTATCTCCCGAGTCCTGTATATGACGAATCTTCGACCATCTACTCTATAAGGAAGCTTACAAATCCTTCTACTTAATACTTGGATTTATACTGGGAATCCTGCAGCCACTGGGCTTGCTATCTGACCGGATCGGATCGACACCCGGATCTCGGATTCAGTCCATTAGCATCACACCCCAGGCCTGTAAACACCTTGGCGCTCAAAAATGATCTCCTTTAAGTTTCTTCTATCACTTGCCACGCTGTGCGCTCATCTTTGGTCCCCGTTGCCGGAGTCGAGAGTATGAAATCTTGTATTAAACTGCGGTATGCTCTATAATTTCTGTCCCTGCTGGAGCCGATAGGGTGTCTCCCGTTTTATCACCTCAATCACCACACCTCACTTAGAGCTCGAATGAACAGTTTGTCCATACGAAGTCCCTTTCCGCCCTCATAGAAATCCAGACACATATATAAGATTGAGCAGTTTTCATTCGGCCTAGAGTCTTCAACCCTGTCTCAATCCCTATTGTTTTCATAATGAGCACGCATTCTGATTCCCGACATTTGACTCCGGGAAGGCGTGCAGCATGTGACCGCTGTCGAGCGCAGAAATTACGATGTGTACGTGATCCATCCGGTGCATCTGCTAAATGTGAACGCTGCACGGCCCTTGAAGCAATGTGTAATTTCGGCATCCCCAAACCAGCAGGCCGACCGCCGGCTGCACGCCGCACAAGAGATCATAAGCAGGGCATTGCGAGCAGTCGTAGCCATCCGGGAGGCACTGTATCGCAATCACCATCGTTGGGTATGAATACTAGTGTTACTGAGGCTTCAGGCCTATCCATGAGTCCCATCCAGTCAAGGTTAAATGGCTCGATAAGCGGACCGGGACAAGTCCTTTCCACAGGGCCTTCTGATCTGCTGTTACCGATCGCAAGTTCCCCTACGTTCGACGAAAATACCAGTCTGCCCGGGGTCTTCGATGTAGACCTCATGAATCTGGATGCGTCGAGCTTGGCCACTCCGCGCAACTTTCCTGTCCCCTGCGTTCCACAACCGAATTTCCCCTGGACTCCGTTACCTAGCGTGATGAGCGGTCACCCCTCAATATGCATCCAAACATCGGGAGCCCAACCGACTAATTTTTCGGACCCCTTCTCAGGTCTCGATGTTCATGACCCTGACATCGACCGGCACACGTCTAATGGTGTTACTGAGTCCCGTTGGACTCATCAAGGGGATGAGATATCGGGTCCTAATCTTAATGCAAACGGGGAACCGGGGGTACGTAATCTTATTTGGGGAGGAAATTCGCATACTGTACCCCAACACCGCATTCAGCGGCTGTCTGAACTCGGTGTAAGCCTTTACCGTATCTTTGCGGAAAGCAGTGGTCTTCGGCAAGAAATAGACGGAAGCGAAAAACTCGCCCATTTCCCAGACGAGTTTGCTGGAAAGTTGTTGGAGAATTCGATGGCCTTCCTGGACCTCCTGAGATCCTTCCAGCAGCCTGGCGAAGAAGCACCACTCCATACAGCGCTAGAACGAGACCAACATGGTCTACGACTTCACGGCTTCGAAAGTTCGCCATCCACGAATTCCGATCTTAGTGAAACCTCGTTTAACAGTCCCATCCGGAACCCCAATACAAGTGATTCTGCGAAACCACGAGATCGAGGGCCGCAGTGGCGGGTGGACATGACCGTTGTCCTTCAACTAATCGCATGCTATCTTCGTATTACACAGCTGCACAGCATCCTCTACGCTGCCATTTACCATTATGTCATCTCTCTACCCCAGGATTTCGCTCAATTCGACTCTAGCTATCAAAAAAACACCGATCATAGTCCTTTCATGAGCCAGCAGCCGCCGATCTTCCCCGGCTTGCAGATCGGAGGGGTAGCTTTAGAGGGTTTTGGCAGCTTTCAGATTAAACTTATCCTTCAGATCAGCGCGCACATTCTTGGTGAGATCGAAACGGCCCTAGCCCTCCCGGAAGGTTATCGTGTCAGCCGCAAGCGGGATGATGAAACGTATGGAGTCCTTGGATTTAGTATTCCGCCGCAATTCTTCGAGATGACCATGGCGGATCACGAGTCAGCCGGGCCCCAAGGTGGGGGCCAAGATGCCCGGATCTCCGGAAGTAGGGCCCGACTGGGGAAGCTGCGTATGCTATTAAAGGGGACAATAAACATTTAATAAGAATATACCTGACAAAGTTAGGATCTAGGGACTGATGCTTCTTTCAAAGACGTCGGCTATTTCGCTTAGAATTAAGAAGCGTACTATAATTATACTAGGTACATCGCATTGGACAGAAAAAGCCCATGCTTTCGTACTAGTATATTAAAGCAGACCTGGGGTATCCCTGGAATTCTATATAAGAATATATTCACTAAGTTACGGTACACTTCGATATACCCTTAATATGCTGCTACTACATGTCTATCCTGTAAATGTTTGCTCTAGCGGTTACTATTGTACTAGGGTGGATGGGCCCGACGCAGTCCACTTCGCTACCTATCAAGTACCTTCGTCATCATCATCATGGCGTTTCCCGCCATCACGGATCATAGCGTCGCGCAAGCTCCACAAAGCCTAGGACTCTAGGGATTTAGGCCCTGGCAAGAATCTAGATAGCCTAGCAGATTAGGTAGTTTATAATAGGTCTCAGAAGTGGGTTCTTCACGCTACAATTCTACCATGGATGCTATGGGGTCTAAGAATGAGCGTTGAAGAGAGTCTGGAGAGTCTGTGATCTTAGTGAGAGCCCGATTGCAAGGAATACCCTCTCCGGTGCCTCCCATATCGACGGGCTTGGCATATTAATCGCATAGGGACAATAACTTTAGCCTTCTGCTTCAGTGTTAAGCCTAGACCATTAACTTGAACCCATTAAGGTATCATTTACACTGAAACGCAAAAGTAAGAGGCTAGGGGCTTGATGAGAGTTCAAACCTGGGGAATGAGCCTGAGAGTCTACACCCAACTTAACGCCTGGGGGTCAGCATCTGAACGTCTAAGTTCGAGGCCTTTAAGAGAGGTTGAGAAATTCTGGCAAGAATCCGATGAGAGTTGGAACCAGGAAGCAGGTGAAAACTCGGGCCCAGGCGCTGTCATCCTGCCCTGGAGAACCTCGGAGTCCAGGCTTCCGAGAAGAGGAGCCTATCTAGCCCTGGATAAGTTAGTTTAATAGTTCTAACTTTGGTGTGCTATATGATTTTCTTGAACTTGGTCACGAGCCTGAGATAGTCCGATTAGCTTTATCACCGTATCTAGACCGACCTGAACTTGACGACTAAAGCTTAGCTGAGGTCTAGCTAAAGCCGAGTCTACGGTTGTGGGTCTATGTATGGGATTCTGGGTTTGAGGCTAGGGCTTAATAATGGAGTCTAACATAGGTCGACTGCAAATTTACTGAGTCTGGGGGGCGCTGAATTTGGCCGGAGCCACATTGGAGAGGTTGGGCCTGGGACGCTGCGGAGTTTATTACATGAAGCCACATTTCCATATGTCATGATTTAAAAATAAAAAGCGACAAAATCTGCATTTGCAGCAATTGAGTCACACCGATGGTGGTGGTGATCCTCTCTTTTCAAATTCTTCTCTTTCCTTCAAATATACCCACACTACCACCTGATCTAGGGGCCTTCGTTATACCTGGAACTGTCGTTCGCCGTCTAAGATCGCGGGGTTGGTAAGGGCAGCTGTAAAGCTCGCGGGATTCTCTGATCGGTCCTCATTCCATTTTTGTTGCGCATATTTGAAAGTATCATATAGCAATTGATTGGCACGAAGTGCTTCTTTCTCGTCACCAGTCGGGTTCTTTTAAGGGTCTCGAATTGGAACCCACATGGAATCGGGGATCTCAGAACCAACAAGTCCCGAATTTGCTTTGAGGAAGGCGAAGCGTGCCTTCTCGTCCATTCCAGCCCGAACTCCTCTATTCCTTTGCACGTTATTCACCTTATTTTCTTTGACTCGAAGCCACATAGCGCGGTTGAACATCATCTGCTTCGTAGCTCCCATGTCTCCACTTACGGCTTAATCAGCAGCCCGTATCATGGCTTGGTGTTGACCATGCAGGGTTGAGGATCTTGGTTTAGCCAGCCCCTCCAAATAGCTTTTCTTTTTCTCACATTCATCTTCTTCTCTCGTCTCCAAGCCTGTTGTACGGACAGCTCATTTGTAATAGCATAGCAGCGCGTAAGCCGTTGTCGGTTTCGTGGTGGGGTTCTTACGTAGCCATTGTAAGGCAAGCTTCATTTTATCTTTGTTTGGTAGTAAGTCCCGTACAACTTGGGAAGGGAATTCAGTCGGGTCATCTCTGATAATGAATGTTGCAAAGAAACTGAAGGTTAATAATCTTGATCATTAGTGGGAGCCATCGTATAAACAGGGTTTTTTTTTTTTTGGTTGTTTTTCCAGTGCACGGACTTTAGGATATACGTAGTGGCGTTTAGCTAGGCTGGGTCTGAGCCTAATGAACGAATGATCGTGCGCCGAGGTAAGCACAGCCAAGCCGCAAGGAATGAACAAATCGGACCGATCGGTGACTTGGTTAGTTAAATTATAATCTGCAGTAGATACTTCCGTTGCGGAGAATTAGTATGTAGCTAAGATGTTCTGTGATTAGCTGTAGATCTCTTTAGTTACCTTGGTCTTGGTTCGGCTATAGGTTACCTAGGCTCGCGCCGAGCCGAGCCGAGCTGGAAGATGCTAAAATTACCTGCTAGCCCGAAAGGTATATACATTCTAGAACACGAGTCCTACATGTGGGGATATGAATCATGTAGCGAGAACGGAGTAGCTATAACCTGGAGATGGAGATGCTTTCACTCAAGATCGTGAACGGACCTACAGAAAATTTAGTGTATATATGTACAATACCTATAATAATTATAGAATGTGTAAATCCCGGGTGCTCTTTATGCAGTAAGCAGAATTGATAATACCTGCTATAGACTAGTAGTACCTTCGACAGTAGCCATAGTAATGTCAACTCTAAATTTAGGGTCGGTGCTTCGGGGCCCGTGTGGTGCTAACTAGGGATATATGTGAATGCTCTTGATAATAATCATATAATAATAAACATCCTCGTATACAGAGTGAGTGGGGAATAGAGCCTTAACGGTCTCAAGTTAAATGAGACTATCAAGAATCTAAAGTAAAGTGGGATTCCAGTAATGGGTTTGATGGGTTAACCATTTTTGTTCTCTATATTATAAAATTAATTTCAATAATAGTCACCAGATATTACACTCCGTAGTAAGGCACTATATATCATACGATAGGTAGTTGAATTTAGTCGTCGAATCTGACCACCGATTCTCATTGCATTTCGACAATTCTCCTCAAGCATCGAAAAACACGCCTTAGAATACATATTCAACATGAAGTTAACTTAAAGAGTTACTAACTACTAGATTTCTTCTTCCCATGGTCCTGAGTTTAATGGGGGTAGGCTAGCAGGTAGTGCACATGGATTGTAAATTTACGAATTCCAACATTGGTTTCTGGGAGCAGCTGTATCAATCACATAACGCTTAATGTGCTTGTTGTTTGCAGCTGTACACCTATTAAAAATTGTTGCACCTCGTCAGAGGACAGTGCAACTTATTACGAGTCTTATTAAATAGTGTTGTCCACTTCTGATAGCGTGAGAGGAGAAGACATCACCCACGCCTACGCCTTTATATTACTGCGAGCTGTGATAAAGAGCGTATACTACTAGACTACGGGTACGGCTATCTTTGGCTTAAGAGCTATAACCTGCTAATGTAAATGCCTATATCTATATATCCAACCATTTAGGTATAGTACTATTCGCTAGGTGATATAGCGTAGCTACTACGGTCTAACTATTATGGCACGATGAGTACTTGCTTCCATAGGATGCCGCCGGTATGTTGAGAGACTGGACCATCAATTAGATCCATTATCATCCATATAGCAGAGAGATTTCATGATTAATGAATGATAAAAGGGCCTGTCTAGTCATATCAAGTGATTAGATCGATTATAGGCCTCACGCAAGACATTCACACACTGACACCAATGTTTCAAACTTTAATCCCCGCCCAGCTCCATGGATTGTTCTTGTAAAAGAAAGTCCTCCGGCGCACCCGACATCAGTTGTCAAGGACCTTGACTCCCTTCCAGTCATTTCATTTCCTCTTTCTGTGACTCAATCCCGAGCCCTGATGAGCTAGTATCTAGTACTTCCATTATTACTCCTTTTTTTTTCTTTCTCTCTTTCCTCTTGTGCTCAGACAGCCTATGAATACGTTTAGTTCTATACTACCATACTACCAGTATAGCTGTATTACCGCCATCTCTGCCGGAACTGCGCTAACGCGCACGATCCACCGGAATTCCCGGTAGTTAGGTATAGATAATAGTTTATCCCATAGCTACTATCATCATGCTGCTTGGAAGGAAATTGCTTTCGGCACTCGTGAGAGCTCTAGAGGTGTTCCCCAGCTTGTCAAGTGGTATTGGCAAATATCTTTTTCGATAAACAGTATGAAATTCTAACATCCTTCTAATTCAGACTAGTGATAGGGTGGGCTACATATAGTAAAGAGAAACACATGCACGTCCCCTGGAGCTCCCGCCATGGGTGGGAACAATTCTGAATTTCCTACATACGCTCCGGTAGCAAGATCAGGCGCAGAGATAGCGATTTTTAAACTACCCGAGGGTAGTACTCGCATAGTTTTAAGTAATACTGAAGTAACTACCCGGTACTACCTCGAAATTAATTAGTAAATACCAAATATAATATTTCCTTGAAACTACCTGAGGACTACTTTCGAACTACCTAAAAATGGCCATGTCTGGTCAAGAGACACAGAAAGCAGGAAATGCAGGTGCTAATCTTATCACCTGCAGTGCGAGCTGGGGCGATGAGGGCAGATAAAAAAAACAGCTTTCATAGCCGAAGGGTCTCCTCAATTCCCTATGGGTTGCATTGACGAGACGAGAAATGACACGTCGGGCCACACCTCGACAGCATTAGTAGGCATCGAGAGCCTGCATGTACGTCTTGGTTAAGCTATCAATGATGGCATTGGCTAGTATTTAGGCCCAGGAACTTGATAATGATCTAGCAAGATGATTGAGAGGTTAAGAAACCACCCAGAAGTGGGCGCCGCAGGCGACACCAACCGATACGCGATCCCTTCTGCCATTAATACATGTATATTTCACTGGGGCTAGCCTATAGCTATGCATTCTATGGCCTATAGGTCTGACAAAAATCCCATACGCAGACCCTCGAGGTAACCCCGCATACTACTGCCAACAATTATTATCTATACGCATATTCCGAATAGCAAGTTTAGCTCAAGCAAATCAGATAATTGGCCATAGGTAAGCTCTAGCCTGATTTGGACAAGCGTGGTCACACGGGGCTTGACTAAATAAGGCTAGTGTCTACGCACCACCCGATCAACTCGGACCTGTAAGGATTTGGTGTATAATAGCGGTATTACAATATCATTGAGTCGAGACATACTATGACTAGTATGTGTAGCTACAGCTGAGAATTGCTGTCTACGTTAAATTTCAGGCCAGTATTTTTTATATGTAGTTGCAGTAGTTGGGGGTAACTACTATCCCAATCGCATGTCGGATTCACCTCTCCCTTCCCCGAGACCTATTTTCACAAAGTTGATGTGCCTAATCATGGAATGATATTAATAGATTCTATCGATAGTAGGCAGGGCAGAGTCGAGTTATTCCGAAGTGTAAGCGACAGTGTGGTAAGTAGATATTGAAGCGAGAGCAGTACTAAGCCATCATAGGTGCATCCCAGTTCTTTGCCTGTGGAGCACCTGCAGTTTACGCTCATGACGGGCGGGTCCTCCGGGCCAGCAGGTTCCCGACATTTGCTGGAACCGGATATGATATATCACAATAATCTTAATTGTCTGGAAGAGCAGGCTTGAAAGTGATAGCCAGCTGCTCTTGCTGCCAGCGGAGCTCGAGTCCCCATTTGGACGTCATTTGAACCAGAATTTCTATTTAAATGGAGATATTTAGATTTGAGTAGTGGTAATATCCTACTTCAGCGGCTGCGCGCGCGCGCGGGTGCTTAAGGGTTAAACTTGGACAAATCGCGCATGTGGACCTTCCACATCCGTACAATGATACTTATATAGTTATCTCACTCAGTAGCATCCTCTTCTCCGTGTCCTCTCGAATGCTTCAACCCGTCTATGACATTAACCTCGGCAAAAGGCAGTAGGATTACTTAATTTTATTATTTTTCCGACCGCTATTTCTATTGGATAGGCACCAGGGACGAAGTTGTCTGGTTGGACATCGCTAATTCGGCGCCATTTTATTGGTCAAGATAGGAGAGAAATGGCATTCTAATAATAAATTGCAAAGGAAGCTTCTACCATTTTTCAGAAGGGATTTTCTAATTCTAATGAAATTCGGAGATAGTGACAAGACAAAGTGGGGCGCGCGAGCACGCCAGTTTAAATCAGTATTAAGGGCTGCGCAATGCCCTATTATAAGATATGATACAGCACAGATCTGATGACTAAACATGAAATGTAAAATAATTAATTACATTAGTCACACATAATCCTCCTCGCCGTCTAGAGCACCGGGTGGTTCTCTAGCATGGCCTGTGTCATGTTGATTGCTACGATCCATTTGAGCCTCCATATTAAGCCTCTCAACAAGGAGTCTCACTAGGTTTTGCGGAGCGATCGATCGTAGGCAGGAGTGCTCTCGAGCTGTACCAGGATCGTACAAATCATCTTCCGTGTCGCCTCCACGAGACATACCCAATTGCGTAGTTGACAAGTGCACTAAACCGTGGTTCCCACTAACATCCCACCTTGCTCCCCGCCTGACTATATTGACTTGCAGAATTTGAATTTCTGGAGGCGCTTTGCATCCGCCAGGTTGTGGGTTGCTGACAGACGGGACGGTTTCAAGAGTAGGGGGTGCCGTAGACGAGGGTAGGCCAATAGCTTCATGCTCGAATAAGAGGGGTCCCGGCGTGTGCTCGATGAGCCTTGATTTTTGCCATGACCTTTACGAGCTCCCTTAGGCCTTCCCTTCCATTTGACAACGGTCGGATTGAGTAATATCCGACGACTGAATCAGTATCAGAGAATCGTAGAACGCTGGAATTAACCATCAGAACTCGGATCTCGTGCTGGCAGGGCAAACCCATCGATGCGCGCCAAGGTACAGGTACAATCCATTATGTTTATAGTACCGAGATTGGCCGGAAGCTTCTGTTTTTCATGCACTATTATCTGCAAAGCGTAGTTATGAAGGCAAGAGCGCACATCCAAGGACTTAGTATTAGTGTTATGTCGGCCTCCAAGCGTTTGCTTGTTAGCCCTCTATTAGATATCTTGGTGTTGATCATGCCAGAATGCCGAGAGAGAATCAAATACTGCTTCACAGCCCTGCTATTCCGTAGGTATGCCTGAAGAGCCTCATGGCTTGACTCATTGCAAGAGGTGGAGGTGTTGCCATAGTGGCAAACTTTATCAACCCATCAACTTGTAGTAGAGACCTTTCTTGAGGCTGGCTTTCCAGCTGGGGCAGTCAATTTGATCATGGCGGACCGGCCAGCGGCTGGCGAGATCACCGAAGCCGTTATTGCTCATTCTGCCCTGCGGAAAATCGAGTTTAACGGTAGCGCACCGGTGGGACGCATAATTGGTGGCATCCCATCCAAGTACTTGAAGCCTGTCTTCATGGAGCTTGGAGATCAGAGCCCTATGGTTATCTTTGATGATGCTGATTTGCTGAATGCTGCGAAATTAGTTGCCCAGGGCACCGTAATGCACCACGGTCAAGCCTGCTTCTCTACCGAGCGCATTATCGTCCAGTCGTAGTTCACGCGCTTGCTGATTGCTGAAGTTCATGATCACGGGATTTCTTCGCCGGTTATGGCGGTTTCGAAGGCCCAGGCCGAAAAGCCAAGGCGACCGTCGATAACGCCATCCGTTTTCTCTGTGGAGCAGTGAGATCACGAGACTACAACCCTGGCGACGTCAATTTTGACTCACGTCGACCGAGCTCATTTGTATCGAGTGCGGAAGCGTTCGCGCCAGCAGTATTCCTTGTCGTTGTTGAATCTGACGATGAAGCAATCGTAGAGGCAAATTCCCGCATTGGAGGTTTATCAGCGTCGGTGTTCACTGGCAGCTACAAGCGTGGGCTCCGCTTGTCGAGGAAGTTAGAATTTGGAATGGTGTAGATTAACAATATGACCCTCTTAGTAGGGCGTGGGTCTCTGGTTTGAGGCAACGTCTATTTTGTGACTAGGGCTAATCTTCGCACGTAAAAGTAGCGGCTGGACCGGCGACAAACTTCAAGGGAAGCGGTTGGGGAAGCAATAATTGACGGTATGGAATTGATAACTTCCTGGACTATAAGGCTGTCTCCCTTGTTGCAACCCAGGCTCAGGCTCCGCAGCCATGAATTCGGGTTCAATAAAGGCACCCCCGGAAGTGAGATAGCAATTATGAGTGGTGTTAGGTGTTCTGGGACGATGGCATCTTGCGAGATTGAATTTATTCTGAATGACTAGCCACAATATGAAAATGGGGGGATGGGTCTCGTGAGCCAATACATATTGAATCGTTATAAGAACATGCTAGTAGAATTAATTGATCTCGGTAACAACACGTAATACACCATACATACTAATGCGTAGTTCTAGGGGATGTACATATGATATAAGTGCCCTGGATGAAGTTTTACCAAGAATCTGTCAGAAGTGCAAGTTGAAGAGTATATACACCAACTACTACTAGGAGTTCTTCTCCGCTAGGAGTTAGTGCACTAGTACTGTGCTAAGCCGACTAACTACTTTGGGGCTCTGTCAAACAGTATGGTTAATGTGGCCAACCGGTTCCTTCACACTCACCCCAGCCTCATGTCATTTGGATATAGTGGGTGGCGCCTTCTTTATTTCTTCAGCAAGGGGGCCGTGGATCGAAGAGAAGGGGTGAGTGTGAAGGAGTCGGTTGGCCATATTAACCATACTGTTCGACAGGCTCTAGCTCTGGATCGGGTTATTCTCTCGCTGATTCAGGCTGAATCCTCTTGCCAATGGCGCATTATCCTAGGGTTTATAGGCTCTTCGACATTTTTAGACTCCGATTTATCTAGGCCTAAGCTTAAAATCTTTATTAGAGACTCTTGAACACTAGCTTATCCCCGTAGCGCACGGTAACTTTCCGAAGTTAGATAGTCCAAAAGATTTTGACCGCCTATTACTAAGCTG
>JAHQZX020000504.1:0-10901 GCA_019804575.2 Pseudotulostoma volvatum
GGGGCAAGCCTATCAGCCCCTGAAACACCGCAACACGCGTAACCTTCGTATTATTACCTTGATACACGTATTACATAGATTACAATACGGATTAATAATGGGCCGAGATGACCCCTTGGGTTGATTTTGGATGTCCGCCACCATATCTGTGACGGACCGGGTATGGGTCACATGACCCACAATTTGTATATTCGCCTTCCCGAGTTCTTTTTTCTTCCTTTCTTTGCCTTTGGATTCTTGTACCGATCGCCCCTTAGCTTAGTACAGCGAATCTATTACTTATGCTTTGGGCTTGGGTCATCACATAATCAAAGGGAGAGCACGCTGACTGACGGCCTCGGCGCTGCTCCCAGGCGATCATAGCGTTAAGCTAATCCACGTCGCAGGTGGGATAACCAACAACTACGCTGTCATGCCTATAGCTAGCTACCTTGGAGTGGGGATGCGACTTGCCGACCGACTGACGTCCCTTACAGATTGTATACACGCTGAGGCCCTGGGTGGGTAACAATTTCGTGTCGTATCTGTCGACTGAACGACGCCAACTGTATATCTTCGGACGCTGGCACCATACAGCGCGACGACAATGACTATGCCGCTTCGTGCTGGTACGACTCTTTGATTACAATTGACCCTGATTCTACGCCGCTTGATCCGATGCAGATGATAAAAAGTTGTGCTATGCTATGGGAACTTTAAGGGTTGGGGAAATGGATAGGAGGGAACTGGGTAATAAGGACGGGACTAAACTATGCCTGAGGGACTAGGCATCTTGGAGGAGGGTAATGTGATGGATATGGGTCACATGGCCCACAACTTGTATATTTATCCTATCTATTTTCCTTTCTTTCTTTGCCTTTGGATTCTTGTATCGATCGCCCCTTAGCTTAGTACAATGAATCCATTACTTATGCTTGGGCTTGGGTCATCACAGTATCCATTATAGCTCCAAGACTCAAAATTACCGCAAGCTTGGGCAAGAAGCTGAGAGGGACTCGGAAAAAGAAAATAAGACATAAAAAACGGCTTACAAGTCGGTGTTGACGTTGAGTTTTGGAGTTGGGGAGAAGTCTATCACATTTTTCCCGGTCACGTGCAAGATCCTAACCGCCTGCTTTACAAAATATAATTTAATAACATGACACTCAACCCAAATTTCCTAAAACTCAGATTACACGTAATGTATGCTACGAGATTTCATTCTATATACATATCGCAATTATTGTATCTTTTTAGGAGTTGCCTTCGTCTCCTAACCCTAGGCGACGGCCTAAGAGGGTACATGCATCATCATGAGTACCGACAGACTTTAATTAAGTTCCCTCCAACTCAACGTCAACATCAACATCTTCTTGCCTTGTAGGTCGTTTAGGTTTATTCTTCGTAGGCTTCGACTTTGGTTGCGATCCCATTGCCTTATTGGAGTACTACACCGTCGTTTTCGCCAAGCTGCTGCCTTTGTAAAGATTAGGTGCCCGGTTCCCTCTTCCGACCCCCCCAAATTGTCATTCGTCCAACAAGGGGGGGAAGTCAAGGGCGGCTTATGTCGAGGAGAAAGAGAGTCGATAAAGGAGGGGACTAGCTAGCTTAACATTTCACAATTACAGGTGACAGAGGCTTGTAACGTTGTCACCAGGAATTCATCCAGCAAGGCAGCGACCTTTTTCAGGCACTCCCTGGAGTAGAGCAAGAAGAGGGATTATCATACCTCCAAGCAGCCCCGATTTCCGTGGACAATTTGCAAGCCTCACCCCTTTCGGACTCCATTTCCTTCTCCATCCCGCGGGTCATATTCATAGTCGTGGAAGCTCCAGTCTTATTTCGTCCCGTGTCGTCAGGAGCCTTAAAGTCGAATTCCCACATAGTTTTCGCAAGAAGAGCTCTTCCCGGCTCTATTAGGTGGTTGTCGACACCTTCACTGGGCCCCAGAGGCTGGCAAATCATCGTCAGTGAAGGTAAGTGAGACCCCCTTTCCCAGCGACTTTATACTTACCTGGCAAAGCCGAAACTTGCCTCCAATTTTGCACATCCGGGTGGTTGTATATAGGATAAGGATGTCGTCTGGAGTCTTGTCAGATGCACCCTTGCGTAACACCAGCTTCTGTTCATTAATGTCGCCGCTCTCCTCTTCTGTAGTTCGCTTCTTTCGGGCTAGGCGAGCCTTAGACTTAATTTTGGCTTTGGCCTTGTTCTTCTTGGCTGTACTAGTTACCTTCAGTGCTACTCCCAATAGGATTATAATATGAGCTAAAGGTAATACTACTACCAAGCCTGATTGTAGTAGGGCTGTGTTTGGTAGGAGGGTTGCGGCGTTCGATAGGAGAAAGATATTCAAGATCAATTGCCTGGGCTATCATTGAGTCATAAGCTGGTGCCACAAGTTGCGCATCATGCTCAACAGCAGTAACTTGACGATGCCGCCTTTTTTCTAGGAAGATTTGGCTCTGGGCTCGGTAAAGTAGTCACTTTGACGACGGCTTTTTTCTTGGGCTATGGCACGTTGGTGCAGGGTCGGTAAGGATAGCTGCAGAACTGGCAACCTTACTTCCGGTCATCTCTATGGGAGCGTAGTTGAATATATTAAAAAGGACTTCTCTGTCAAAGAAATGCAGCAGGTGCAAAGAGTTCAAATCTGCACCTCCTTTCAATGGCAATCAAGACCTGCGATGAGTGTCATACTGAGGTATAATTATTTGAGCCTTCGTTGTTAGTTAGACGCGTCCTACTGACTGATTTCCTTCCATTAGATCCACGAATTGATGGCATCAAAGGTAGATAACATCCTCAATTCTGATTATTTTCTTTCGCAAACATTTTCAGCAACGTCAAGCCCTTAAAGCCGTCGATCCTAAGAGTATTCCTCAGCCTAAGCGCCCCTGGCCATGAGCCCCGCCACGAGTCTCGTCACGAGCACGAGTCCCGTTGTTGAGCCTGAAAACCCTCAGCCCGAAAACCTTCAACCTGAAAATCCGTAACCTTTAACCTTCTCTCCTCTCCGAAGAACAATGGCAGTACGTCAAGAACTTCCGTGCAGACATGAATAGGATACAAACGGAGAAGGAGAAGTGTGTCTGGTGCAAAGAGGAATAGTTTGAGAAGAAGTTGAACCAGGAGGTCTACAGCAAATGTGTTTCGGCTCAAAAACGGAAACCAATCCCATATATTTGCGGTGAAGGCAATGCAATGAACCCTGGAGAGATTCCAGATAGTTTACAGCCTTTAGCCCGGGCTGAAGAAATGCTGGTTGCACGGGCGCATGTGCAAATTGGTAGTAAAGCGTGTACGGGGCCATCAGTTTCACTACTCCGGTCACACAGTTACCTTCTTACAGAATGTTGACAAGTTTAGCAGCGTTTTGCCTATGTTACCTGAAGACTTGGGTATCGTGTTGCTCAAGCCTCCTGCCGCCGCAGTCGCTTTCATCTGCAACCCTCAACGGATATGAAGGTTTGTAGAGGGGTTGTTTTGGCTTGGTTACGCCACTTCAAACAGCATCACCCAGACTACTAGTATCGTTAAAATGTCAGTAATGTTATTGGATTAGATTGGATCCGGATCAGAGGTTCGATCCAATCCAATCTAAGTAAACTATTATTTTGATACCAGAGACTCCCGGTAAAGCTCTTTGACTTTTGAACTGGTAAAGACAAAAACTAGCAAGCTAGTGTTTTTGGCAGAACACGTTGTTGACCAACTCATTTTTTGTATGCGTCGTGGGCGAGGTTTTGCAACTCGCAGGGCTGTGCATGTGGGCAGGAAAACATCTACTCGGCTCCCACCGCCAAAGGCGGTGGTATTCGACGCCGAGGCGGTCGCTGCACTAAGAGGCTGCAAGAGGCTGCCAGTACCATAGAGTAAAGTTCGCAAACAACTTGATTGTTTGCCTAGAGAATCTAATGGAAGTTGTATGTACACTCGCTCATGTCGCGCACAAACACGTTCGCCGCATTTGCAGAAGCCGCTAAGCTAGCGGGCTAACGCAGCTAGATGGCTTGGCTCTTTACCGTCATGGGCGATGGGGGGGACACGCAGGGATTCTGGGAAACGACGGTGCAGACCGAGAAGCCCGAGGCGATATCGCTGGTCTAAACGTCGCGCTAAAGAAAACCGCAGCATTCCAGACATACTGCTACGCGGAAGGCATGGGAGCTGGGGATTCGCGCCACAAGGAGGCGGCCAGAGCTCAAGCTTAGTCGCTTTGCGCTGGGAAAGCTGCAGTATGCCGCCCGTTTAGGACACGGCGATCTTGCGCTATCATAGGCGTTTCGTGCGGAGACCGGGGTAAGAGTACTGAGTTGGGAAGTGCTAGCCACACAAGGAACCCGCGGACTAGATGAGTGACTGGAGAAGCTGGGGGTATTTTCATAGCATATAATTGATTCAACGACCGTGTTTGGGTCGCAAGCATGTCTCGATTTGCTGTAGAGATGTCTATAGTAAAAGAATTCTAGGGGTACACTTCCACCATATTTAGCGAACCGCACTAGCTAGGTCATGACCAGTAACCAGATTTCGCAAGTAACAGTTATATCGGCCCCCCTTCTTCTATCCGGCCGTCTCCGTAACTTAGGTACTAATTCCCCATCTCACTCAATTCGAATCTCGTACGAAAAGAACCTCTCTCCGCCAGGAGTCCGCGTGCAATTTGTAAAGCGGTAGATAAACTACAAATGAGCCATACTATGTGGCGAACGAGTTCAGGTTGTTTCCCCTGCAAGCTTAGTATAGTATTCTACAGATGCCGCCAGGATCCTGGCATATATTCAATAGTTATTCCTAAAACATTCGCTGGCTTTTTACAGTTCGAACTCCGAGCTATCATTGAGCTTCATGATATGTAGGGCCGAAGCCCTGCAACAACCTTTGACATAACAAGCCGATCACGGGACAGATGTACTCTAGACTTTCCCCCGCTTCGCCTAAAAGTGAATGAATGAAGTGATTGGGCGGCCAAGGCACCCAGCGCATAGCGCACACTAAAATTTTAGCGTACAGAGCTAGTACTAAAGCTGTCTGCCTCAGCCCCGTTGAGATAAGTCGTGCCCCTCAGACAAGCATTTCGAAGCCTGGTATAGGGTTGGGTAAGGAGGTGTGTGAATAGAGTCATCTGATATTGAATCTTACCGAATTTTACTGTATTTCGAAATCATTATACATATTGCCTTACTATATATGGAGTAGTGACAATGCTATCATCAATTTCGGGCCAAGCTCGAATGAGCTCCCGAGCCGAAGGTTCTGAGTCTCTAACTTGGCCAGTCAAGCTTGCATACACTGCAAGCCATGACGTGAGCTCGCAGCGACGCTCGGCTTCAAATAATTACTGATAAGTGCTTGAAATTCCTATGTAATGCTTTCCAGCTGAAGGTTTCTGCAGCGAATCTGTCGAGCATATGAACTAAATAAGTAATCGCACTACTAACGCATATGCGTGGATTATTAGGTTTGAAACTACCCACCGTGCATGAGGCAGGTCCCTATCGAAGTTGAATGGATGATTTTTCCGACCAATTATCGGCATGGGACGCTGAGCAGGTTAAGCGGCCTAATCAAGACTTTGTATATATATGCACTATATTCATAGGTATGAATACGATCAACGCACGCTGATGCGCTTCAATTTAGTCGCCAAGCGAAGCTTAGTCTCAGGCTGCCGGGAAAATGATGTAGCCCTAAATTCTCAGCATCGATATCCAGGATCGGTGGTACTTCCTATTAACGAACTGCTGTGGCTAAGGGTTGGAATTTAAAACCCGAAGATGAGGAGAAGAAATAGTCGTCATGGGTATGTTCAGTTGATATGAGGCCTCGGACGACAGTCTATATATTATGTAACTGAAAAGGCATATAGACATACTATGATACATACACGCTGCACAGTCAATATCATTGGCTGTTATTATACTACTGTTAAGAAAGTCGGTACTTAGTGTAAGCTACCCCTAAATAGTGTGTGTAGTTCCTGTTTAAACAAGGTAAAAGCTAACATATATACAATACCTACCTAAGATGCAAATATATATATCGAGTAAGTAATGTACTAGTATACGTAAAGTAGTATATAGCACTGATACTAGTAGTTCTAGGAGCACAATTTCGGCTGGAGCTATGCTCAGCGTCGAACTTCAAGTTATGTAGTCGAGATAAAAGTACCAGAAATCGATCCACGTGGTCCCAGTCTTGGGAGGGTTGGAGGGATATCCTATGGACGTCGCTCGAGGACACCTAGTACTACTAATGTATACGTAGTAGTCAAGATGGATGATTCATATATCTGAACTTGAGAAGAGAAGCTATCTAAGGTAGTCAATATTAGCCAATACCCTTCTCCGGACGGAAGTAATGGGCTTCAATGACTTCCTGCACAGCGTTGGGGTACCGGACATGGCATGAAGGCGATGCGGATGGGAGAGGCAAACACCAAAACATGTGGTCATGTCTTGCCCTAGGTGGGGACCGGGGTTACAGGGGGTCACGTCATGGCTTATCCGTCTCCCAGTTCAGTACTACGAAGGAGATGCTAGAGATGCTAGAGGCGGACCGGAGTGGGTGGCGACCACTCCAGCCAACTGGGAAGAGTCGAGATGGAGGGTCCGATACAGCGGTTACAGGTGGGCGGCGCTGGAGGCATACCTTTGGTTTTCCTAATGTTGAGCATAAAATTCTGTCCCAACCTTACAGTGCGTCGCCTGCATGGGCCCCGGATGGGATCTACATTGCTTCGATAGCGCCGTAGAAGGCGGACCGACGGTTAGGCGTAAAATAGATTTTAATAATAATATTAACTGACTGACTTAGCTAATTTTTAAAGTGCCAACCTTGTAGTTATGTAGAAGAATAATTAGTAGAATAATTAGTGGCCATACAATGTAAGATATAGTATATGTACATGTACATGTACTGTACATACATGCATGTTCTTGTGCTAGCCATAGTATGTACGGGCAGTACACAGTTTCGGGACCGACTGCATTTGCAAAATATGTATTGATCTTGGGTTAAATATGAGAACAAGGCCCCCCCCCGTATGGTGAAGCTGTTTGGTGGAATATGCCATGGCCATTGGGGGGAAGAAGAATTTAAGGGTTTAGGTGAGTTCCCAACGTAGATGTAGTTAAATACTCTGATAGCTGAAGCTCTTCCCCTATATATACTCGTTCTGGTACTGTACTGGTAATGATTGGCTTAATAATTCTCTACCCTAGGCAGTATATCAATTCATTTCAGTATTATTTTTAATTTGTTCTTCACGGAAGCTCTGGCTAATTCGCTATCTTGTGGTAATCCGCAAAACAATTCCTGCTGGTGATACACTAGTTTGAGGAACATAGTGAGAGATGAGGTTAGAATTGCGTTCGGGTTTATATACATACTGTCCTATTATATATACACTTGGACTCCTCGCATTAAGCATCATGTCAGCTCCAATCGATTGATGCGCAAGAACGAATCTGTCAGAGTCCAGGCATAGGTAAAGCCTAGACTACTAGTATAGTACCTAATCTCAGCTCCTACTACCCACTATACTAGCCATTACAAGTAGACTTCCCATAGTGTGATCAACACAGATCACATCAGCCACCATGACGGTGACTCAGATGTGAGTCATTATATGTCGGCTAGGCTACTCTTTTTTCAGACTCATGTATGTACATAGCATTCAAAAGTGAGATAAATACCTCTCACTTTTCCTTCTAGTTAAAAAAAGACAGGTTCAATAAGAGGTTCAATACAAGCAACATATTTCACAGTGACTACAAAAAGTCCACAGAATCTTTATAGATTCATGCCGCCGCGCATATGTATGAGACATTATGCGGAGTAAGAGTATATGGATAATAAAGTATTTGTTATGCTCATGCGATATAAGTACTTGAATGACACCAAATTCGATGACAGATCAAAGCAGAAGCAAGTTCTTGGCCACGAGAAGTTTCAGGTTCAGGAGTGTCCGTCAGATATTTCTGCCACCAGTCGGGAACAAAAATACCACACTATTGACTACGCTGAGCGTTCAAATATATATCACTTTCTAGTCTAACCTAGAATTCAAGCATATTAACTTGCCCGATAAACGCCTTGTTACCTTCACCGCGAAGCAGAGCATCGACATCCACCCTGCTGGCAGTGATGTACCGCTCGCTAACACCGACGTTGATGCGCTTGGACAGCAACGCGTTCAATTCCGCCTTCATGCTAGTTAATTCCGCTTTGGTGACGCTGCCTGCTCGCTTTGCTCGTTCATGACCACCACCGCGGCGTCCGCGGCCTTTGGATTTTCCACTCGCTTGCTGTTCAAATTCTTTGCTGTCATAGTCGACACCAAGTTCTTCTGCTGCTGTCCGAAGCCAGTTATCTTCCATGGAGAGCATTTCCTTTGCCATCATGGATTCTGTGATGCGTTTGGAGAGCACCACCCGCGGGCGGATACGGGCGACGATTCGGCGATCAAGCTCGACTGGTTCCAGCGTAGTTTGCCTGAGGCTTGTATTGTGCTTTGCTTCCGCATGCACCTTTGCAACCAGACGGGTGAACCCCGCGATTTCTTCAGGGGCGCATATTAAGATGCTCTTCCCTGGGGCGCCTGCACGAGCAGTTCGTCCGGAACGGTGAACATAGGTGTCTGCTGTTCGCGGAACATGGTAGTGGATGACAATGTCAATATTTTTGATGTCAAGGCCCCGGGATGCAACGTCCGTAGCCACTAGAATGGGGTTAAAGGTGGGCGAAGGTGAGGAAAACCTCTCCACAGAACGCAGACGGGCTTTCTGCTCCATAGAAGAATGGAGGGCGGACGCCGGAAAATCTAGGTTCTGTAGGAATTGTGTGAGTCGCCGGACGGAGGAAATTGAGTTTGTAAAGACTAGAATGCGATTATTCGGATGGTATAGAAGGAGAGCATAGAGGTAGAGATCCTGCATTAAATTTAGCAGTCGTTAGAGGGCGTATTACACTCGGGACTTTTTTGAGCTCTGTTACCTTTTCCATCGCCGCGCACTCAACAATACCTTCCTTTACGCGTTCGGCCATTCGTGAAACGGGGTTGACGTCGATGAACCTTGGTCGTTCCCCGCGGAAATTAATCTTTCTAAGCAAATACTCCATGGATTCTTTACGGACCATCGGGTCATCGCCACTAGGGGATCGGCGTTTTCCAGCTAGCTTCTGCTGCAAATTGGGATGAAATGTCGCAGAAAAGAGTAGAGTCTGTCTGTTTTGGAACATGCTGCCCACACGATTCTCCGACTCCGAGTTGCCAACCTGCGGAAGTTCGCCGTCTTCTGTATGGTCAAGCGAGTTAAAGATCTCCTCTGCCTCTTTAAAGTGACCTTGGCTAAGCAGTCTGTCTGCCTCGTCGACGACAAGAAACTTAATATGCTTCATTCTGCGAATCAAGCCGTTTTCTGAGCTGAGAATTTCCCAAACTCTGCCTGGGGTGCCAATTACTATATCCGCACCCACCAGCAGTCGCTGTTGCTTCTGTATTGATAACCCACCTGTTAAGAGCGCAGTCCTTGCGTCCGCCCCTGGTGTATGGGTGTTAAGATCCCCAATATGCTTTGCTAGTTGATGCGCCAACTCTCTTGTAGGAGACAGAATGAGCGCAATAGGATGACGAGAGCTGGCGTTACTCTCTACCTTTCGCGTTAGATAGTGCTCGAGAATCGGTATGCCAAACGCGAGCGTCTTCCCAGAGCCTGTGGCCGCTTTACCGATGACATTGTGCCCGGCTAGGATCTCCGGGATTGACGCCTCTTGAATTGGAGTTGGTGTAGCAAATTTCAATTTCGAGAGGCCTGTTTGAATCGAGGGCGAGAGACCAAGGGAATCCCATGCGGACACATCAACGCCATCATCTTCCTCATCTTTAAGGGCCGAGAATGGCAAGTTGGACTGGATTCCATGCTCAGGGGACTGTTGCCTTTTCTTTTTTTTGCTTGCTTGGCCTCGCTCCTTGACCTCTTTCGCTGCCTCCTTTTCGTGATGGGATCTTGACTTAGGTTGTAACTTTTCAGGTGCGTCGTCACTGAGCCCTGACCATTCATCGTCTAGGGTGGTGGTTTTACTCCTTGTAACAGTCGAGGCTTTCAAATTCGAATCGGTTGGTTTATTCCCCGCACCCTACTCCGGTTATTCATTAGTTTAATCTTTGCGAAAGTAGCGGGACTATCCACGAGTACTTTCTCTGCGAACCTTGAACTTGACTTGTCCTTTACTGTTTGACTGTACAACCTCAACTCCATCGATCTCCTCCAGCCCAAAGAAACCACCGACGTCATCTAGTCTGTCGGGGAGCGGAACTTCCTCCCATGGGAGCTCATCCGCGTCAAAAAGAGTATATAAATTCCCATCTGTCACCGAGTTTTCAACCTTCTGCCGTTTTTTGGATGTGGTGGCAGAGCCATTTGATTCCCGTTCTCGTTTTGTAACCATCGGAAGGGAGATAAATGAGGACTTGATGTCATAGGGCTAATATTATTTCATTATCAAGAATAAATTCTTGTGCAGCTAACTTTTAGGGGCTGTTCCACCCCCCGGGGTCAGTACCAGTATCAGTATTCAGTATCAGTATTCAGTATCAGTATTCAGTATCAGTTGGGCGGCTTGCCAGTAGCGCTTATTTTGTGCACGGACCCCTGCGATACTGACGATACTGACAGAGGGTGTTCCAGTTTTCCTATATCAGTATTATTATAAAAACAATTCAAGAGCTACTACTACTACTGGCCATCCTCTATCTCATGGCCACCCTCATCTTATAGCCACCCTCTATTTCATAGCCACTATCTCATATCACCACGATGCCTGTGAGCACGTCCTCCTAGGCGGCCCAAACGAGCGATGCGGCACTTGATGCAATACTTGCCATGGTCCATGGGCTTCGCAAAGACCCCGATAAT
>JAHQZX020000505.1:0-10898 GCA_019804575.2 Pseudotulostoma volvatum
TGGAGAAAAACGCCAAATCAACCGAACACCTCCACCATATCCAACTTAAAATGGTGCCAAGACTTCAAAAGAGTTGAGAATGGGGCTTCCAATTCTGACTTGGAGCCGGAACCGAACAGCCCCTTAGAAAAATCCTAACTTTGCATTGAGCTTTCTAAAGACTTGTTAATTGGCTTGATCAAGTTAACTATCACTACTGGTTAGCAACCTAGTCTCTCTATTTGCCCCTTTTTGATCCTGCATAACTACACGCCTGCGCTAAGGTTGGCTGGGTAACAGTCAGCACCGTGCATAGCTTGTGGCACCTGCCCTTTGTTATTAACAGTCTGGTTATCGGTACCTACTAATTAGTTAATCAGTTACCGTTTAGGACCATACTATATATAAAATTTATGCGGACCCTTCGGTGGCTACGGTAGGGAGCGCGCAAAGGGACGCAAAATGGTTTATGAATTGGCGGCACAGCTCTCACCTGAATGATGCGGGGACCTATGTGATAGCGGTCCCAGGCTGGCATTGTCAGCTTTGGCGTAGATGTCGGCGGCATCAATTCAGGGCGCCAGTGGAGCTGGGCCAAAAGTAGGGTAGAGGTAGAGTAGGGACCGATGACACAAGGTTGAAGGCGGCTAAGTAGCCGGCTTAACGTTTGTATCGCGGTATGAAAGTATCGGGGGGCCTTTCCGGTAAGAAAACGCTTGTTTAAGTTAAAGCGGCACTCGAGGCTTGTGTCAAAGTACAGCTTAAAGGTGTGAGGAATGATCCCAACTAGCCACGTGACCCACCGACCACTGACCTAAGTATCAATAAGTCCGCAGGCTGATTTCCTCTCTTTTCTTTCCTTCTTCATAGTTAATATTATGTGGTGATGCCAGCTAATACTACAACTCTTCTCCCTTCCTTAGATTAGTAATAGTATTAGCTGGCATTGTCACAAAAGGCATCCATCGGAAGACCAACGGCCAAGGCGCTGGATATCGCAATCGAGGATCCCGTTGTCAGCAGTATGCTGGCCCCCCCCGGCGGAAGCTGTGGCCTGTGTAATGGTCTAACTGAGGGTTGCCGATGGCTTGAAGACATTTGTGGAGAGTATCCATGAAATCGTTGTACTCGAAAGCCCCTGTGTCCATGCGGAAAAGGGGAGCCGATGGCGATTGCTGGTCGATGTGAAAGAGAGTCCGAAGTGCGACACTGGGCATGTCTGGTTGCGTGTAGCAGCCGGTATGATCTCCACGCCTTTGTGATCGTGGTCTCTCTTACTCCATTTTAGGAGCAGGATCGCATATTCGAAATTTTCGCCGAATGGAATATTAGAGCGAGTGAGCTTCATGTTGATAATATTGCGGCTTCCGGGTCGATCCTCGAGGAAGTAAGTGAACTCGCCGGAGTGTAGGAATCCTGTCCAGGCAACCACCCAGGCAGTAGAGAAATTGAGGCCATTGATTGACTCTGGACAAGCTTTGACTATTTTTGTCAAGGTTCGGAGGGATACTGGCTTAGCCTTGCACTTGTTGACATCGGGTTGGCAGCGTTTGAGACCATCAAGCAGCCTTTTGATCCATGGGGATTCGAACGGGGCAAGTGAGTATTGCCTCTCAACGTGAACCGACCGGAGTGCTGAGAGCATGGTGACGATTGTTTCTGGTTTCACCTTTCCTTGAAACTTCATAAGAGGCCTACCAAGGGCGCCTATAACCCATTCGGGTATTGAGTGGACTGTCGTGGGCCAGGCGTGGAACCCGACCTGGGAGCAATAAAACTCATAGGACTTGATCGCCGAACTATAGGTGGTACGGGTCTCTGGAGCCAAACCATTCCAAAGAAAGCGTAGGGCGTCGTGGGACACCTTAAGGTGAGCTAGGTCTTTGGTCCAGGCATGAAACGCCGCTGGGAGATTGAATGTAAGTAATTCTGCTAGTGAGGACACAAATTAGCGACTGTTACAATATCAAACCGTGAGAGGGCGTCCGCTAATGTGTTGGAAGAACCCTCGATCCATACAGGCTCGATAAGGATGTCATAGGCTGCTGCTAGCAGGAGGGCCTGTCGCAAGGGGGCATTTGCTGGGCATCGAAGTGTTTGCTTAATCAACCCGAGTTCAGATGTTTTGTTATCTGTGAGGACAAGAACAGTAGACAACGACCGTGTAGGGCCCCAGGACTAGAATGCGAACTTGATGGCCTCCATTCCGTGGATGTTCATGTCGAACATAGTGTCCGTATTCAAATATTGAAGGGGAACCGCAAATGCATTCTCTATTGGGATAAGATGAGGATTAATCGGCCCAGTGCCCGGCATGAAAAAGCCTCCCAAGCCGATACCCGAGGCGTCCGTGTAGAGAGATATTTTTGCTCGGGTTGATGCATCGAAGAAGCATATACCGTTCCACCGGGGCAGAAGGTCACGCCAGCAAGATAAATCTTCGCGGAGCTGGGAAGGCAGCCGCCTTCGAATGAACCTCGGCTGATCTTTGTCGAGAGGGATACGCAAGACAAACAGATTCGTGTCGATTTCGTAACCGAGCACCGTGACAACTGTTCCGCATTCGTTCTTAGTCTCGTTTCGCGGGATACCTAAGAGGTCGGTGACAAGGTCATAGTCAGCGGCTGCTACTGAAGTATCAGAGTACGGAGAGGCAGGGATAATGAGGACAAAGTCGTCGAGAGTGGTGAAGTAGATCCCAATGGAGCCAGGACTGTAATATCCAATGCAACCCTTCGGCAAAAAGAAAGGGAGGCATTTTTCGGCGTAGAGTTGATTCTTCCATTGGAACCCTAGGAGCCATTGCGCTTGAGGCGCGATAGGGATGTTATGAAAGGCATCCTTGAGGTCCCGTTTCATAAGAATACAGCCACGGTCGGCCGTGGTTATGCTTATCATGATGTGTTCGATTCGAGAATACTTGAGAGAACCATATTCCGGGTTAATGGAGGCATTGACCGAGTAACGCGGAGGGTACGACAGGTCATGGGTCCGGCGTAGACCGCCATCTTTCTTCGAGACCAGCCCCAACGGGGGAGCATATGAAGCGATCAAGGATATCGGTAGGAACTATAGGTGTTAGGTCTGGGAGGCATAGGGACACATTGACGTTGCCGAGTGAAATGGAAAAGATCAGTCTCCCAATCTAATTCCTAACTAGGGGAGCAAGCTCGTTAAAAGCATGGAGAAAGCCTAAGGGCGACAAAAGATTCAGGCAGAGAAACAAGGGTGAAGGCTGCTCAAGTCGTTGGCCGTACAGCTGATGGCAAAATCGTTGAAGTAAAGTACCAATTGAGGGTGCTGACCAGCAAGCCCTAGCCCTATGTCATGTGGCCTACAACACCCTAGGCTTCTACGTGAATCGCACCTTTTTCTATCGATCTCTTCTTATTTAATAGAATAGTAATAGTAGAAGTGAGCCTCGTCACACCAACAACAATGGTTGTCCCGGGAATCTCAAATGGAATCATTTATATCGATATGATAGTATTATAATATTCCAAGAGAGGAACTGTGATATGGTGGCAAGATAGGGCCTGAGGCCTGAGGGGTAATTCTTCCCTACCAGCACCATAACAAGGCATTTAAGTATGCCTTTCGATGATCTGGATTGAACAAAATAGCGGCAGAATTTGTGCCAGCCTTACGATGGAGGTATTGGCTCTGGCACTCATAAGTTGTTTCATATGCTACGAATGTACGCAGAAGATCTTTCTGTATGGAAACTTCGGTTGAAGCCCCCTTCTCTCGACTAGTCATGGATGGTCACTATGACACGGACGAGTTGCTGACCCGAGCGCCATGGGATACTCTTTCAATTATCAAATCCCTGCTCCGATTAGGCATGATGTTGGTTGAGCTATATATACAATGGTGAAACGGCTCACTATAGTACCTGTTGTAATGGGCCAGCTTGTATTCCTAACTAACTACATAGGGGAAAGATAAAGAAAGGAACCTTTGTTAGATTGAATTGGTTCATCGCGCGACAACATCTCATTTTTGCATCATATACTGATCTATATTACTTATTATTACATTGTATACTTAATAGCCATTAAAGATAGTATATGTCACATGATTACGTGGTATAGTGGGGCGTAAGCAGTAGTCACAGCCTCATCATATATGTATTTACTGATTTATCTTGTTACGATTTCATAGAGGATAGGGAGATTCTGCAACAATCCAGATCAATTCATATAACAAAAATTCACCGCACTGTCTGGCCATTAGGAGTCCAATGCGCTCTTAAAGCTGCCTTATGGATTATTGATAGTGCCATCTCAAAGGACTGTATTGAAATATGCTAGAAGCTAGTTATCCTCCTGCTATAACTGGATACTTTCTGTCTCTGTAAATCACAAGACACATCATTAGAGAAGGACAAGGAATAAAGCCAGTTCCCACACTTCAAGGCCAAGTCGCAATTTCCCTAGCCTTTATCTCAGCTATAGCATCATCAAAGGCTTTAATAATGGGGCTATACAACTTTTCTGGGTCTGGCGGAGTTCCGATGAAAACCCCCAAGTTCCCCATGACATACGGGAAGAGTATCTCTCGTATAGTTCTGCAGAGGGGTTTCACACAATCAAACAAGGGAGAGAATTCATTCAGGATATATTCAAACACGCCAGCATCCATGTTTCCTTGTTTAATACTTGCAATCTCTTGGTAGTCGCCAGTATACCAGTGTCTTAGCAGATTGCTGTTCGGCCACTCCTCACCCCAACCACGACGGGCACACTGCCAGATAAGCACATAGAAGAATGATTCAAGGTTATGCCGATAGGTATGAGAATACCCAAGTAGCACTTCAATTGCCATAAATTCCATCGTGCCTATTCGGCGCCGTGCGCCACTGCGCCTGATGTCAGCCTCCTTGGCAAGATCCAAATCGGTCGACATGCCCTTGAAGCCATCCGCTTTGCCTGGGTCCGTTACTATGATGTTATTCTCTGAGATATCCCTATGCAGGATGTTCCCCACAAGGTATAGAGATTGGTGCGCCTTGATTGCGTCACGAAGCGCCTCGAGAAGCTCTGTGACAGCCAGAAGTGGAGGAGCGTTGCGGTCAAAATTATAGATTGCCCGTCCAGCTGAATAAACTACCGGACAACAAAGAATCCGGTTATCAACAGTGCCTTCTGAATTAGATGCAAATAGGCTTGTCTTCTGGGCATCTTCCGTGGCATATGTCAGCTCATTTTCCCGGTTAGCTATATTTGATTTCCGGCTGTTAGACTTTGATCGCTTAGATGAATTCCCGCTATTAATCGACTTGCGCTTTGTCGATGGCTTGTCGGCAATACTTAGATTATGGAACTGTAACGCACGAAGCTATATAATGGACTAGGCCGTAATGTTGAGTATACACTCAACATTTCTATGACCTTTTGGTCGAGTGGTGTAGCCCGTATAAAGGCCTAGCGGGTGCGCATTACAGGAACTCACCAGGAGCCTCCGACTGAGAAAGAGACTGTAAAAGTGGTGACGCTGTACTTGAAAGGACTCGAAAAGAGTAAGGCTTCGTAAATGTCAAGCCTGAACGCATCTCGTTAATGCTAGTAATACGACGGTAAGCGATCAATTTGGCAACACCTTGGACTCCTCTCTGATTGGCTGGTCTGGGAAGGTCTGCCTCCGGCTTTCGCTTGTCGGATGTCCACGAGAATTTAGTGACATAACTCCAATCCTCTAATTCTGGAGCCTTTGTAAGATAGCAAGACGTCCCACGGCAGACGATTGCCCGTTGACGGGTGAAGGCATCCGACTTCAGCCGCAGCCGCTTCGGACCCTTAGCCTCGTCCTGCTCAATGTTTATGAAGTAGCCGTCACCATCCTGCTCTATAAAGGTGTCTAAGCCTAGTTCCTCCTCGTTCATCATAGTATAGCCGGCAATCATCTGGATGAATCGTTCTGGCCTCTTGTCAATATCGAACACGCCAGAACTATAACATCTCGAGCGGTCGAATACCCAAGCCTCCATATTCCGCCCGCAGATGGTAAACGCGTGAACGTAGCGGCGCGTTGGCTGACGGGAAAACACGTCCCGCACATATCGGCCGACCTGGAGAAGCGTCCATTTTTGTCTCGATTGGATGCCTTGAGTTCACCGATCACTTCGACATCCCTCCAGTTATGTGCTTCACCCAGCGGCTGGCCGTTGCCTCGTTTGATAAAGAGGTCGATTTGCCGCCGAGTTTCAGCACCAGTAAGATCTGTCGGTTTTGCTGTCGAATAGTATTGGTGTAGTTCCCCTGAGAGGAAGTTGTCTTGGAATCGAAACCACCAATCCAAAACTTGTCCCTGCACCGGCGGATTGGGGAAATCAATCCACGCACCATCCACATGTCTCTCCTTTATTGCCTCATAGACGTCCAAGGCGCGGTGTGTCCAGTCTTTCCTTTCAAAGTATTTTTCGAAGAAACCTTCCACGTCGTGATATGTGCAGAACCTGATCTCCTCAAAGACCTTTCTTTCTACCGCTTCACGTGTCTGTTCATTACCTTGTAGTGACGCGGATGAATAGGCGATGGGAGTGCTGTCGAATGAGGGAGGAATGGCGGATGGAGGGACGGCGGGGGTAGGGGTTAACCAGGAGATAGTGATAATAAGATCGAAGACTGCATTCCAGATATCGACATCTGGTGCCTTTCGGATGACAAGTTGTGTAAGGGCACGATAATAGTTGTAATTAAAGTCGCCGTCCTGGATATGCCCGAAGAGATCAGACAGCTCAGAAGCCACCGTCCGACTGCTCGTCGTTAAGCGGAGGCTGAAGGCTGCTTCCTCTCCCTGCAAAGTATGTAGGAGCTTTGACATTGCCTTTTGATAGGTTTGGTCAAGGTCATCGATAGTGCCATCATCAGAAATAACTTGCGACTCGTAGGATCTCTCTGCATCTCCAAGCAAGTCTCGTAAATGATTCAGGGAGTTGTTCAAAGGGTGCTTTGCGATAATATCGCGATTGTTTTCGGATAGAGAGGCCATTGAATCCGAAATAAGTAGAGAGCACGATAACAGCTGTAATAAGGTAGTTGACAGGAAGGGGTGATTGACAGGAAGGGGGGTGAAGTGATGGCAAGGACCAAATCTAGCAGAGTGGATCAACATTTCACCGATACCGAAAGCAATGCGAAGCCTTAGCTGTTCTAGGTAGTTTGGTAATGTTTCAACACTGATACTCAATAAAATACCAATAGCAGGAAAGGGTGCATTGTAACTTGCTAACCGTTACGAACTTCATTTCCTACCCTCGCGACTGCATATCTGCAGTTGGCATTATTGTCTGCTTTTGCGGTGATTTCCGGCAAACTTTACCGATTATCAGCTGCCGCTATATTAGTGCCTTCTGTGTATAATCAATCCCTAACGTGCGAAAGCTGAGATGATCGAAAGCCATACTCAAGTGCCTTTGTTATGGTGCAACCACTAGTGATGCAGAATTACCCTCAGGCCCCAAGGCCCAAATATCATAGTTCATATCTTGAATACTTTGACCTCTGGTCGCGACTTAGGCCAGAGGTAACCCATTTTCCGGCTTGCTGATATTTGATCTTGTAGGTGGTGTAACTGGTGATGGTAAGGCAAGGGTAGATGGCGGCGGACTTGACGACACGGTGCGTGTAACTCTCCCTTCAAAGGAACCACCTTTAGTCGCGTGAAGATAGCCAGAGGAGTTTTGGGATTGGGACTGGCTTGTGCGGTCAAACCTGGAGTTATTCCTCTTCTTCTCCGCACAGTTGTCTTTGCTATGGCCCGGTTGCTTGCAGTAAAAACAGAGACCTTGCTGAAAACACTGTTCTCGTGACGGGCGTAACCCACATCGGGTGCTAAGAACTATAGAATCACTAGCGTTAGATTTCACGGGATTAGTATGATTATTGCGAAGCTTATCCAAACGTATCTTCTCCTGCAAGCCCTGGTAGATATCCTGATAAAGTCCAGACCATCCATTGAAGTCTGCAGGGCCTGGTTTATTACTCTTGTGAATAGCAACATCGGCTAATTCCTGAGACACTTTGATCTTTAATGATTCGACTTTTTGTAGGGAAGGTTTGCCGGATTTCGTGGCAAGCTTATTGAACTCTGCAGTAAAATTATGAAATGGCTCGTTTGACATCCACAAGTTATCAAAATCGATGCTAGCCTGTCGCAAAAGGTCAAACGTTGTATACTGACTGGTTAGTGTCTTGAAGACATCTATGTGGGTCTGCCAATTCCATTTGGATTGGTCTGAAGGATTTTCCGTAATTGTGTCGAATTGGTCACGGTTAATATCGTAGGCATCATCTTTTAAAAGACCGGCTATATGTTGGATACGGCGAAACTCATTATTGAAAATGTGGTTGTCCATGCCAAAGCATCGCTGGATCTGGGAACGCCAGGTTATGAATTCCTGCTGCCGTTCGGCTATATCCTTCTCGGTCCCTCCAAATTTGTTAGGATCCTTCGATATTTGCCCTTCTGGTTCGCTTCCTCCACTGCTAACTGAGTGGACAAGGGCATTGGTGAGGTTATCAATCTTAGCTTGCAGTGAGGTCACCCTTGCTTGCCAGTCATTCTCGACTAGTGTAAGGAATGCAGCGAGTGAGACGGTCGGTCTAATGTTTTCAAGGACGAGGTCTGCCGGGTCCGCAGCAATGCCAGCGTTCTCTATAAGGTGTTGAAGACGCGGCCAGGCAGTCAGTGCTGCTGCAAGAGTCCTTCCCCATTCTAGCTGCTGATTATGACTTGGGTTGTTCATCCTTATAGCTCTTCGGTCATGAATTGGGGATCGTGGTCGAGGTCAGGATTCGTGGTTTAAGGGTTCGTGGCGTGGGGTTCGTGGCGTAGGTTTCGTGGCGTGGTCAGGGTTCGTGGTCAGTGGTCAGCGGTCAAGATTCGTACTGATCGCGGATCAGGGCTCGTGGATCAAGGCTCATAGATCAAGGGTCGTGGATGAGGGCTCATGGGTCAGGCTCGTGGATCAGAGCTCGTGGTTGGGATTCGTGGATTTGCGGATTTGGACTCGTGGTTCAGGGTAGCGAGGCCGAGGTGTGCACGACAGGCTGCAGGAATCAGAGATCAAGGATTAACGAGGGAAAAGGCTGTCGCGGGAACAGCATGGCCAAATGATAGATAGCACAAACTATCACGGGACCAAGCGTAGGTTAGACGAATTGACTTCATTGTGCTATGAGGAAGAGAAGTCCTACTTATGATAGGATAAGAAGCTATGTACAATGATTAGATCACGTGACTAGGATTGGTACTGTGACACGCCCATTCAGTTCCTTAGTCGTCATAAAGAACCTCAGGTTGGCGTGGTCAGACACTATAATAATGGGATACTTGCTCCCCTCCAAGTAGTGGCGCCAATGTTTGAAAGCGTCCACTATCGCCAGCATTTCTGCATCGTAAATCTGGTAATGCACTTCTGCGGATTGCGTCTTGCGCGACCAATATGCGACTGGATGCCAATGTCCGTCATCTTGTAACTGGGTCATAATTGCCGAAAGCGCGAAACTCAGAAGCGTCGGACTGGATCTTGATTTTCCGTTTTAGATCAAAGTGACATAGTAGCGGTGCAGTAGTGAAGGTCGCAATGTACCCTCTTTCTTCAGAATAAAGAAGATCGGGGCGCCCGTAGAGCTTTGCGACGGGCGGATCCATCCCAAGTTCGTCAATGCGGAGTCAAGGCACTCGCGCAAAATTCAGAGTTCTTTCTCCGATAAGTTGTAAATTGGTTTGTGCGGCGGTTCCCGTCCGGCTCCAGGTCGATAGCGTGCTCCCTGTCTTCTCTGCCAGGACTCCAGCTTCCTTCTTGGAGAAAACATCCTCGAAGTCTTTTAGGTGTTCCAGAAGCTGAGGCGTCTCTGTTGTAGCGCCGAAAATGGCCATTACCTCACCATTTTTTTACTTGGCGTGGAGTAATCACATAGGCCATATTGCCTTCTTTAAGCTGCTTGATAGCTTGCTCGGGCGACAATAATTGAATGTCGTGGGGGCCGCTCCTCTCACGATGTTCCCAAAACTTGCCGGGCCAGTCAACGTCGGGATTGACAGCAAAGAACCATGGGTATCCTAGGATGACGTCGTAGCCAACCATTTCCACAGCTTCGTATGTATGCACGTGTTCCCTAGCGAGACCTTTCCGGTCGGTAGCACGAGTTAGGACTTGATGTTTTCCGTAGGAAGTAACCTCGTGACCGTCTAAAGCGTGTACTCGTCTTAACGACGATTGAGCCTTGGGCAGGTATTTCTTCGCCCAGCTTTGGTTGATAAAGTTGCACTCTGCTCCAGAATCGAGTAATGCCCAGGCTCTCGCCATCCCCTTAGGGGTCTGCATCTCGATGAAAAATGATACCGCAGCGTTGCTCAAACGGTTCCGTTCTAGTCCTAGTGCGGCGGCGGCGCACAGCACCGGGAGCTTCAGTTTTTTGAGTCGTCCGCATCTTTCTTTTCGGGCTTCTGTCTTTCATCTCTTGCTCTCTTGTTGCACTCCTCCCTCTTGTGCCCTGGCTTGTCGCAGTAGAAGCATCTGTTGCCTGGTGATCTGGAAGGTTTTCGGTTCAGGGATTCCGACTTCGGTGTGTCTATCGGCAGGTCTCCCTTTATCGCCTTGCTTGATAGCTGTTTTCCTTCCCGGGATGCTGTCTTTGACAGCTTCAAGGACTTTAGCCCGGCGATGTTCCTTGCGTTGGCTTTCCGTAGAGGGCTCTAACAGTTGTTCCCGTTCCTTCAAGTAAGCCGCGAAGTCTCGTATCGATTGGTGTGGCCTCTGTTTGGCGTCGGTATATCGTTGCATAGCCTCTCGCACTAGGTTCACAGGGTCGTTAATAAGGCTAAGGAGGAAGTCATGTCAACTCATCTTCATTGACGTCTTTCTTGTGATGTATCCATTTTCTAAGCATGTCGTCGCCCAGTTCCGACAC